>DF242048.1:0-51311 GCA_000507305.1 Breviolum minutum Mf 1.05b.01 | reverse complement strand
AACTTCATCAATTCATCAATTCATCATCATCATCATCATCATCATCATCATCATCGTCGTCGTCGTCGTCATCATCGTTGCCATGACCATCATCATTGTTGCCATGATCATTACAATCATAAGCATCATAAGATATCATAAGCATAGTGATAATAATAAGCATCATTGTCGTCATCATCATCGTCATCATCATCATCACCACCATCGTCATCGTCATCGTGATCGTGATCGTGATCGTGATCGTGATCGTCATTGTTATCGTCATCATCATCATCATCATCATCATCATCATCATCATCGTGTCATCATCTTCATCATCAGCAGCATCATGGCTTTGGTTTGAAAACGGGTCCCTGCGAGAGCAAGATGCTTCCTTCACAAGTTTTGCGTCTTCTGGGAGGAACCGTGCTTAATTACCAAAAACACTCGAGCCACGAAAGCACACCTCTTACTTTCCATCTCACTTGATTGCGACTGAGGACATGTCTGAAAGGATCAAATTTTCAATTTCAGAAGTTGCACTACCATCTGTGGATTAGAAGTGCAGCTCGGATATCCAAAAAAATCAATCATGATATTTAGAAAAACACTAAAAGTTGAAACAATGAAACACCAATTTATATATATATATATTGACAACAGTGAACATGAATACAAACGCATGCAACACACGCAAGCATTGAAGCCTAATACAAAACAAACTCAAGTATATCTAGTATATCTTTTGAGACATGTGCGAACACATATTGCAAAAGCATTCGCAGATTTGTGGTTCATAATCTTAACCCATTTGCCATGTCTAACTGCAACCCAACGGTGTTTGGACTACCCTGTCCTTCTCATTGGTCGCCACATAGACTGGCCAGTTTGGAGCCTTCATTCTTTTCAATTGACGATTGATCTCTGCTTGTAGCATAGTGACGTTACCACAATTCACCGTCTTGTCCAACTTGTTCTGAAAGGCCAGAAGCCATCAAAAATCATTCCCCCCAAAGAGAGAAGGACGGAATTTCTTCAAAAGGGAGAATAATATGGGATTATAATCCTTATGGATGTTATGGCTGATAGTTTCAAACTAATTACCTTGAAAATATCCTTTAATCAATGGTTGTGGCCAGGTGACTGGGAGGGGTATAACGGTATAACTGATTCGCAGATCAGCTAGGTGTCCTGGTACCCAACTTTATCCTCATCAACTTCCGCATGCACATGGGAAATTCCCACGACTCTTCCCACACCCTTTTTCACAAAAAAAAACGTTTTGCCTGCCTGCGAGATTTGCCCTTTCTGGGAAGAAACAGGTGTTCTTAAGGTTTCTTGTTGGTCAGCCCTAAGGGTTTTGGTTGCAAAGTACTGCTTAAAGACTGGTACCTCCTGGTTTACAAACATATCTATCGGCATTCTATCGGCATAATTATTACTACAGAACTATATAACATCAGCGGAGGTCGAAATCCAATTCAACACTCAGATCCACTAATTTCTAAGGGAAGTGACGGGAGTCACCAACACATAAACGTACAAATGAACACTCTCGACTAGTTCATCCTGAAAAACTTAAACGTTCGTTATACGTATTGTTTTTTTAATCGATGTATTTTAAACCCCGGGATCACCTACCAAAGCTATCTGATTTTAACAAGAAAATATCAAAGCCCAAATTTTGCAATTACCAACCCTATCCAACCCTACAAGATGGGCACCGTCACTATAGTTATAAGGGCCCGGGGCCCATAACTCCACTTCTAAGGAAATAACCCCAGTGAAACCCATTTATTCGTTGGCCATTTATAACGATCGGCTCATCTTGTACCGACTTTCCCCGCCACGGTGCATTACATCTTGTAAGAAGTTGATCACCTCGACGCCAGTGTATTGCAAAGTAAGGTTTCTGTTGAAACAAATCCAAGCGAATTCGAGCGAAGATCTCCAAATATTCCTGCCAAAATTCGGGTGAAAAAAAAATCACCCAAACGTTTGGGAGGAAGCAACAAAAAGGGTGGAAAAATGGAGGCTGCTTAAAAATTCTTCACATCTTTCAAAGGTCGATTTAGGTGGAAAACAACGCCCTGCAGTTTACTGGCTTCCAACGAAACTTCCTCAGAGAACGGAATGGGATAAGATGAGGGGATAGTCGGATGTACGTCTACCAACGTACCCCTTATGGGAAATCCCTATATTATAAGCCCTAGATAGTGGGTATTTATAAGTTATATTCCCCAAGAATTCCTAGTGAAAACAATAAATACCATGTGTACACTGTTAGGGGTACACCCAAGTGTCCCTTGATAAGGGCCTGTTTCGTTTCTCATAACACTCAACAATACAATCTCCCCTACCCTTGCTGGTCCCGTGCACAGCAATCTACTGTAGCAAGTAGTTAACAAACAAAACATAGTAAACCCCTCATGTAAATCATGTAAGCTCAAACGGGAAATCACTCACACACAGACGTATAAACAAATGCATGCTGCCTTTACCAAAAACAGGTGACCGTCAAGTTTCCCATTCTTTTTCGGAAAAAAAACACATATCCTTTCGCACGTGCAAAATGGTTGGCCAGTACTTCACGAGTGATGCACCAAGGCTTCTTGATATTATGCAGTTGTGTGCTGCATCACTGGGATTGAAGGCCACCTCACCATGGAAACCATTTTACCGTATGAATTGAAGGGCAACTGAACAGACTTGTTTGGGATTTAAAACATGCACAAACACAATAACATCAAATATATCTACAGTAGGAAAAAGTTAGTATGTATGATATAATAGATATATTATGTTCAAAAGAGTCTATATCTATCTATAAAGGTATATGTTAAAAAAACTAGTATGTCTGTAAATATACTTAATATACATACATATATCTAAACATATTACTCGAAAAAAATCCATATCAATATCTAAGCATACTTGCACATATCTAAAATATTCATAGTCAATCGTATGAATGTACAAACTAGCACACGCAAACACACACACACACACACCCACGCACACACCCGACTAAAAGAAGTCTTCAAAGAGAGATCCTTTGGGTCCCTGTTTCCTGGCAAAACTTAGGGGAAAACCCTGCTAAAGATTTGCCAAGATTAAAACTCAGCTAACAAAAATTGCACATCAAACTGAAGCTCGGAAGACAGTTCATTTTTTTTTTGGCAGATGGGTGTGTCATCTAAGCATTCTCGAAAACGTGGGTAAACAGGATGATCAACAACATGAGGAGCAACTACCCTTCCTCCCATAATCATGGTTCAGTTAAAACGGATCTCCAATAATATAGTAAAGTCTTCATCAATCTTCCACTTCCATGTTGGCATTTGCCCAAGGCACTTTAGGGATGGAACGAAAGGTATCATTGGATAGACGCCAATAATGATAATAAGAGCCCAGGCCGCTGCCACGCAAGGCACCATGTTCGGAAGCATAAAATCGACACATCATCCGTTGCACCAGATCATCCCGGGGAATCCGGGCTGGTAAAGATACATTCTGTTGCAAACAAGCAATGCCTTCAAGAGACAAGACCTGCAAGGTGGCAAACAAAGGAAAACAAATTGGCGATCAATAGATATCTCAGGAGATATCTCATGATGATGTTCTATGGTGCGGCGTCAAAATGTGCTCTAAACATATTGTGTGTGTACTATTCATTCTAAAAAACATGAAGAACAGCGTTCAGAACCCCGCCAGCAAAAATGACTAAAGTGTTGACATATACATGACTCCCTCGACCTCCCGGGGAAAACTCCGCTGAAAAAACATGGCCTTGTTTAAACATTCTGGTTCTGTTGCATGTTCCGTTGCCATTGGCACCAACAACAGCTTCCGTGGCCGGACCAATTCGTAGGCCCTCAGCATTGACAAAATCTGATTGCTGTAGCCTTCAGCACCACCCATCCAAACGACACAACGATCATTTTGCCAACCTGTAGATCGAGACAAGAACCACGAAGTGGGCCAAGAAAGGTTACAATATGCATTCATGGTTGCATCATCTGCATCTTCAGGAATTTCCTGCCGGAATTTCTGCCGAACATGTTCCAATCGGGCTGCAATTCGAATGTCAGAGATCAAAATAGATCCAGTCGTTAAGCAAACCAGCAAACAAAAAAGACCTGCAGGAAAATGCGTGCCGTCGGTGTTTTTTTTCTAGTGGATGGATTCAATCCATCTGAAAACCACGATCGTCAAATGGGATCAAATTGGATCATTTCCCCAAAAAAGGGGTGAACATAAAAAAGTATTTCCAACAACCACCTATATATGGTTTTGGTGGAGCTTCAGAAAAGATATCAAAATCCCGTGTTTGGCCAAAAAGCCTCACGTTTTTCCATTTCTTTATGTCGGTTCGACATGTATCAAAAAATCCCCCTGAGTGGATCGACGGGTGAAACACGGGGGGGAGTTGTGCCTTTTTTGGGCATCATTTCATTGACCCTTTTAAGGATGAAGACCTCCAAAGGATCAAGAGATATCAACAGGTCAATTTGAATCTGAACTGGCTTCCAAACATCCCAAAGGATTCAATTTGAGCCACCAAGACACACTGGAGTCTTGATAACCTTGCACGCAACATACATGTTGCGATTTGATGACATTTGCCAGTGCATAAGTTCAAAGACATCCTCTGCTCCTCGAGTCAAGACTGGCAAGACTAAACAAATATGTCACTTCAAAGTCCATAAAATCCATAATAAACTATCCTCCTGGGAACTAACATATCCCTACAAAAATCACTTTTGAAGATGATCTTCCTTTTACCAAGGTGGGATATTTTGGTTCCCTGGAGGGTATATAAACTATGTGACCCTCCTCTGACAAAAAGGGCCAGTATCGATGGATTGATGGCCACCGGACTCTCATCCACTGGAGGTAATTGGGAATGCATGAGAATCTGAAGCGTTTGACGCAACATGACACAACTGCACATACTATGCCATCATGGCGGGTGCTATTGTTGCTTGAAAAAGCAACCAAAAAACTTGAACACATAAACATGTTTTTGAAGAATCACCTTAGTTGGCTACTACTTACTACTTGGTAGATTGCACAATTAAAGATCCCCAACAGAAACACACGAGTCCTTTTACAGAGCAGTCTGATTCTCAACAACGTCACAGCTTCGACTTGATGGTTTGGAATGGAGGCAGGAGGCATGTTCGTTATGAACTCATTGGGGTTGAATGCCAAGGGAGGGTTCACTTCTTGTAAGCAGCTTTGTGGAATGGAGGGTGTTTGGAAAAGTACTATATTTGTAAGTGAACATTCCGATAGAAAACCCATATGTTTTTGCTACGACATGGAAACAAGACAATATTAGGACATCGCATCTCATAGACTTTTGAAATTCCTATATATGTATATAAAATCTCAGAGATTTCAACGCTATAACGACACTTGCAAGTCAAGTGAAATCCAACAACAACTTACTGTTTCTGTCATGTCCTATCAGGGATTGACTGCCAAAAAAATCAACACCTAAGGCTTGCGAAAAAAATGGATAAAGACCAGCTACGAGTACATCCCCGAAAATTAACATGGAACCTCACAATTATTTATTTGAAAAGGAACATATGGAAAATCATCTTCCAAAGCTCCATTCTTGGGTTCCATATTACTTTTCGGGGGTCTAGCTGCAGGACGAAACAAGTCAACTGCCAAGATTCAATTTATATGGAAACTTCTCACAATTACCATGGCCTGCCATGGTTCTCACACATCACCATCATGGGAGAATCGTAGAGGTTTCGAAGGCCATCGAATGAGAGACCAACCATTGCGACACTCAAAGTCATTATGGTAGGAGCTTCGAAACATCTTGTGCAAATCTGTGCAAATAAATACATATGCAAATATCAAATATTCGTAATCTATAAATTGGGTGTTTTTAGAAAGCCTGCGTGTAGGATTCGGTTTCTCTACGATTTCTCTACGAAACAACATTTTCTCTACGAAACAACATGATTCTCTACGATTTCTCTACGAAACAACATTTTCTCTACGAAACAACACTTTCTCTCCGAAACAACATTTTCTCTACGAAACAACATGTTCTCTCCGAAACAACATTCTCTCCGCGAAACAACATGTTCTCTACGAAACAAAAATTTTCTCTACGAAACTACATAATAAATATCAATATAACTTAATATACCACTTGGCCTCCTCTACGGAAAAAGAAGTTTTAAAAGTTGTTTTCAAAGTTTCGAAAGAAGTTTCAAAAGTTTCTGAATGTTTCAAAAAGAACATTGTTGTTTCCAAAAGAACATTGTTGTTTCCAAAAGAACATTGTTGCTACGAAAAGTTGTTTGTTGCCGATTTTTGTGTGAGTTTCACACAGGCTGTTTTAAAAACGCCCAATCTATAAATTAACAAAACATGTTTGGCTGAATGAGAACAATACATCACCAAGCTGATGCCAACCTGGAAAACAACTTTGAAATAAAATATATTCATTATATATAAAATTATATAGAAACTATATATTTACCTTCTTTATGGCTTGATGCTGAAAATAAGACTCATCTCCTTGTTCACAGAAGTGCGACAAGTCCAAGATCTGATGGATTTTCACAAGTCTAATCCACCATCTACATTTGAATGGATGATTATAGAAACTCAGTTGAACAACAGTTCAAATCCTGACGACATTATGTTCTACTGATTGGTTCATAGGGATCCTGAAAATGGCATATTCTGTATATAATCCATATATAATCGGGTAGCACAATCCCCAATATACAGCAACCAAAAAAAACATGTTCTTGGTCACTTGTCCATTGGTGATTTGCTAAAAGTGGCTTAAAAAATGCATCTCGGTAGAGTCAAACAAAGGCAGAAAAACCTTCACCTTGGACGTCGAAACTGAAAAAGAAACGAGACAAGTTAAAGGCAGGTTAACTGTGGTGGTGTTTGTTTTTAAAAGCATGTGGGTGGAAACCACCCAATTCCCACAAACCCTCAAGGCTCAGACGACATTCCTCCTTCAACTGAGTCATACTGGCTTCCTGCAAAAAGCGAAGCGATCCGTGGCTGTAAACCAGGGAAAAAAACGGCATGTCTTCGGAGAAAGTCACAAATGATTCAGTGTATAAACCTGGCCAAGTGTCTATACAGTACTGTATGCATATATATGTGTAAATCAAACAAAGAAATAGATCCGTGTATAAATAAAAACAACTAAATCTGATGACAATGTAGAAAGAAGCCAACTTCGAGAAACACGCATCTTTCACTGACCTAATTTCCATTGATTTCAAGTCATGGCATCTTTCGTTTCCTTTCCGAAAAAGAACGGAGTGGGTTTCCAGGGATCCCCGGTGCTGGCAGTTTTCTGAAGGATTCCTTGAAGAAATGGGTACGCATCCTGGGAGGGGGGCCACACCCAACACTTGCGTGCCCAAATCGTTGACGTAAAGGTCCTCCAGCACCAATGCAAGCATGATGGACTGGATGTGAAACCTCACCACCCGGGAGGTTTGGTGAAACATACCTTGAAAGTGGAGAAACCCAATGGAAAGGCACGAGAAACACGGTTGCACTGCTACATTGCAATAGTGCTGTATACATGATTTCAAAAACATTGCAGTTTGCTGATGTTTCTTTGTAGCTAGTTGGTGGTTGAACCACCCATTTGAAAGATATGGGCAAGTCAAATTGGATCATTTCACCAGGTAGGGGTAAACATATAAATCTTTGAAACCACCACCTGGGTAGTATGGATTTCACAAATAAGGCTGCGTTGCCTTACATCCCCCCCCAAAAAAAGTCGCTTAAACCAACGGTACCAGGGTCACTTCCAAACACAACTTTTGGGTCACTTCCAAACACAGCGATTTCGGGTCACTTCCCAACACCATTTACGGGTCACTTCCAAACACACGTTTAGGGTTTGGGTTTTTTGGAACTTGAGGTTTAGGGTTGGGGCTTGGGGACTACCCTTTAGGTTTTGGGGCTGGCACAAGGGAAATATGCATCTTTTCTCCAATTGTCAAGACTCAAGTACTCACAAACGTCTGTGGTGGCAAGTTATTCAGTTAAGTACTGGCCCCGCGTTTCGGAGCGATCTTTTGCTCGCGTTTTGGAGCGACACTTCCCTCGGGTTCTGAAGCGACCCCCTTACCCCAACGGTACCAGGACACCGTTCACGTCTTCAATCCTCAATCCATGATGGAAACCCAATGAGCCACGAAAAACTCCCTCTTACTTTCCATTATGTTGGTTGTTTGATAGGGATCCTTATAATTGATTAATTATAAACCCAACCCCACATACCTGGACAGTAAAATCCTCTAGATACCCAAAAAACAACCAGGGTTGTTGCACTTCTTTGAGCAAAAACCATCTCAAAATGTTAGGTGTCAATTTGGTTCCCGGAGAAGATCCTGGATGTGAAGCTAACCCGACCCATTCCAAACAGAAAAAATACAGTTACCCTCCCTGAAACTAGCATTTTCGCACCTGAAAATGGTTGGTTGGAATACTTGGTTTCCTTTTGGAATGACCTATTTTCAGGGGCTATGTTAGTTTCAGGGAGGGTACCCTAACGTTGTATCACTACCTTTAGATTGGGAAACGGAGCGACCTCGCCAACCATTTCTGAGATCCCATGCTGCTTTTCCCCATCATCCGCAGGTAAACCAAGCCGCCTGCGGTGCAACATCTTCACTTTTTGCCCGGCGTGAGTCAACTATATAGCACAACTCTCCCCCAAAGATGGTTTAAATTTTAGTGCGGACCTCTGGCAAAACAAAAATCAAGAGAAACCTGTGCAATTCGAATGCTAGAATATAAGATGTATATATATACACGTATATAAAAACAAAAATCAAATAAGATAACACACACGCATATTTATATATATATATATATATATTCTATAAAATGTATGTGCCAGCATCTAGAATTCTTGAACGATCACTCCAAAGGCAAGCGCTCAAAGTCACTTTGATCTGTTGGATTTAGTGCAGGGAACGTATCATTTAGCCCATTTTAGGGTGAAGGCTTTGCTAATCCCTGCCCCAGGCTGTTAGTTTCAGGAATGGTATACGCCCCTGAAACTGAAACCTAACAAATCACCCAATTGGAAAGGAACATCATCTTCCAAACCTCCATGACTTTTGGGTTCCATCTTAATTTTCTGGGATGTACCCAGTTGTTGCTTCAAAGATCTGAGCTTTGTACGAAGGTACCGTCCAAGTTTTCACCGAACTTGACCGAACCCTCAAACAATCCACCTCATGCTTCTCCGATACTCTCCCTCAACCTTGTGACCGCGTCGTTGAAGGTCGTATTTCTTGCTGAAAAGCGAGAGTTTTGGGTGAACATTCTGGGGAGGACAACGGGTGGTATCTAAAGACCTGCTCCCAGAATAGGGAGCTATACATTTGGAGGCCAACACCACGGCAAGAAAACACATTTTCAGGTTATATATCAATAACAATTGCAGGACTTTTTGAAAAAATATCAACTCAAACTCAGCATATTTTGTATTGTTTGTGAGGTCATTTGAGGAGTATGCCCCTATCAATTCATTGGATGTCCCGGTGTCCTGAAAGAAACGCCCGGACAAACAAACGAATTTCCACAAAAATCAGTACTCACACTATCATACATGGCCCAAAAGTATACATTGAAACTATAACTCAAAAACAACTGCATATCCTTAAGGGATGTAGAGAGGTGGGACCTTCATCAACAAATGTAAGCAGGTAATCTCCAACGTAGCGGGCAAATCCACCGTGGACATGTATGTCTGCATCATTGCATTGTGAGATTACCGAAGGGTAAGTGTGCAATTCCAACTGTTTAGAAACAACGACTATATATATATATATAAATATATATATATATACAAAATAATACCGTTTTGGGCAAATCAAACAAAATAATGAACATGAACATTTTTCTAGATACATTGAAAACAAACACCTCTCAAAAAATAGAATATGGCTATATTAAAATCTATATCTACACGCAAATGTCTTGAAATACATATCATTCTGGTTGGCATTTTCAACCCATCTGAAAAATATGAATCAGTCAAATTGTATTTGTTTTCCCCAAGTAGGGGTCAAAATAAACATGCTCTAAAAAACCACCACCTAGATATATACTGTGGTGCAAAAAACCTCAGGTCATCATTTTCTCATCTGTTTCCCTTCCCAACAAATCCACAAATTCCTTGCGTCTCCCGAGCCAGGTCTGGACAGCACATTTCCAAGCGTGCAGCTTTCCCGACCAATGCCGAGGCCACATGTGCTGCAAAACGTCGTACAGGAACGCCTTTGGCCTTGGCAGGTTTTGGATAAATCAGCTCAAAAAAAAAGATCACCTAGAAGTGGTGATGATGTGGGACTTTTTTTGCTGGATTTTCGGTGGGTTTCAGCATGTCTTGTTGTAAATTACATGCAATAAAAACATATAGACCTCAGAAAGAATTTGGAGGGGCAATGATCAACATGCTTGTGAGATAATGTTCTCCAAGCATTCAGCTGCTGCAACCTTTGGCAAATTGGAGCTCCCCAAATGGGATTCCTATATGGAAGTGATTTCCCTATAATCCACCACGGATCCATGGGACTGGTATATTTACCTGCATGTGGCTGATTTTTATGGTAAATCCAGTTGGAAAATATACCAGTCCCATGGATCCTGTGGGTAATTGAACATGCCATCTTCCTGGTCACGGGATCCAGGGTTCTCACGACAAAAGGCAAAACAATACATCTTCAGCATTTCTGACTTGCCATTGGATTGTAGCCTGTCAAATAATCAATTAGCTTCTGACAATCACTATGATGTTTCTTTTGAAAGGAAACTTGGTATATACCTGGTAAATAATGACTTTATATCTTTTCATAAGCCCTTTTTTTGGCAACACTACTCTACAATACAATAGATATTTCTATCTGGAAATGTTCTGGGTTACAATCAAATGGAACCTAACATCTAGCATGCTCAGGTATTGTAGAATTCTCCGAAATTCTCTTCACTCCGGAATTCACTCAGTGAAGGTCTCTATAAACATTGCCCAACAGAAACAACTGTACTGCTTGTTGCTGAGGGAACTCACCTCTACGTTCCTTGAGGATAGGTATTTGCTCCCATGGTGTCACTAGTGGATCATGTGCAGCACGACATCCAATGCCACTCTCAAGTTGTTTTGCAAATAATCAGTGGATAAGGTTGATGGTTTCCTATCCAAACAACCCTATTTTTTTCCAAACTACTTAGGGACCCGCTAGCTGCCAAATCTTTTGGCAGCTAGCCAAGGTTGCAAACTACCAACGTTAACTGATAGTTCACCATCGGTTGAATAGTTTGGAATGGAGCCATGGTCGGCTTTATCATTCAACTTCTTTTCAATGAACATGAGACTTGGATCTTGATGTATGTAAACAAAAAATGTATATAAAGTCATGAATGGTTAAATATACATATACATATACACGTTTTTGCCTCGGTTGGGGTGTGAAGGGGACCGGGGACCCGCACCTCCGCTAGGGCTGTCCATAAGGCATCCACCAGTTGGGAGGCCACACCTCAATTGGCACTGCAGGAGGGGATGACGAAAACCGGATGAAATGTATGAAGTTTTGGTGATGATTGGAAAATATTGTGTGTGTTTTTTTTGGGTAGGGAAAAACACATCTTGGAAAATCATACCAAGTTCATGTATCTATGTCTGGAGACTGTATAGATCAGTATGCACATAACAATATATAGTAACGTCTGTTCAAATGTCAAATAATGTATGCAAGCTCATGCATATGCAAAAATGTCACCTTAGATGTCAACCGGTCAAAACAAACACTCGGACACTCCAGCAAAATTCGAGTGGAATATATCCACTCGTTTCGGTGCCCCTGTGTTTTTTGCTTTTTTTCCCAGCCCATCTTTTGACAAACCGATGGATACAAAAAATCAATCTCCAAAGACTTTCAGCGATTTTGATGTCATTGTTGTACCATTGTTGTATCTATTTAATGGGTCTTCAAAACATGACCATCCAATTGAGATATGATTGTTTTTCCTCCCAGGAATACTCCATGTTTTCACAGTACGTACGATGCACTGACAGGAGCCGTGTAACAAAAGGTTGATTGAAATTCAAAAAATGTCATATCTCAATGCATAGGAGTGCTCACATTAAATTCAAGAAAATATTATGTATACACATACCTATTGATATATGATGATAAATGCAAATGCATGTGCTGCATATCTGTACGCATTGATACGTGTGTTATACATAAGCGGTACCAAAAAACTTTGATCATCTTACTATTTGATTGATGACCAGCCCCTTCACGACAGCACAACATGGAAGGCTGCTTCGCCTTGACCGTGGTAGCCTGATCCATCATGCAGTCGCCCCCAGTGCCGTAGTTCACGTTGTAAGTCCTTCACAAGTTGAGGCGTGCTGTCAAAACCTAGAACCACAACAAACACCCCAGCAAAACTAACATGGAAGCCAACAATTCATGGTCTGTAGATGTTTTTTCTTTGCCAAGAAGCCTTTTTCAATTTCCATGCTCGGGGGTGTACCAAAACGATGATATTAGTGCCCTTTACATAAACTTTACCACTCCCAGAATCATATCTGCTTCACTTGTTGACCTAGCATCTTACACACCAAAGACATGGCAAAGAGACTTGCCCGTCGGTCTACTGTTGTTGTGGTTGTTGTTGCTGGTTGTTTCTTGATTCTTGTTAAGACAGTCATCATACCCATTTCCACCAACATCCACCAACATCAATCACTTCCACCAACCCACCAACCCACCAACCCACTTCCATGTTGCCCCATGTTTGCCATTTCCCGCTCCGAGGGAGAAAGAACATCCCATAATGCAACTGCCAACAAACAACTGGAGAGCTCTTGCCTCGCTGTAACTTGAGCAGTTGCAGCGGAAAATCAGAGGAGAGAAACCCCAGAACGGCTAACAAGAATCATGCATGGTAAACCCAAAAATGTGAGTTATTCTAGTACATATGTTTGTTTCTTTTCCAAGTATGTGTTTTGAATTCTTCTTAGGTTCAACTCCATCTTAGTTTTGAAGGGATGTTTAAGTGCCCATGTCATGAACGTATGCGTAGGAAGAAGGATCAAGGATCCTCAAAAGACTGACTTGTTGTCAAAAAATGAAAAAATGCAATTCTTATCATATATAATTAATAGTTATGCTGCCAGTCCTTCTTGCAAAATCCTTTTGAGACAAAATGTATGGAACATATATACTATACAGCATGCTGCATGCTAGTAATTGTGGTAGAAGTTGGAAACTACTGGAAAGCCACCATTTTTTGATGCTATTCTGCATCATCACAAACAGTAAACCGTTTTTTTTGGATTTTTAGGGTGCTTTTGACTGAACAACGCCCCAAAGAGGTAGGAAAGAATCTGGTAATTTGCGGAACCGGAACCAACACTGATTACTTGTAATATAACCACAATTCGGAAGAGCTCGACTTGGTCCTCACATTGTCACAGCGGGTTATTTTCGTAAATTCGCGGTCGTCGGAGAGCAAAAAAACCCTTGGGTTTTGAGGACTGAAATACAGGGAAGCCTCACCTTTCCGACCGAGTTTGCGAAATATGAGAAAATGATCAACTCAAAAATGCCTCCCCTAACAGCTTCCCACACAAAAAAATCCAGGTAGGTTTTTTAAGCCATTTTCAAAGGGATCAACTACAGACTGCATGGATTTCACCTTGTAAATGGCAGCCTATTCTTGCCGACTCAACTGAATCGAACGGATTCCCATCGAATTTTTGAAAAGTCTTGCCTTCAAAATTTCCTGGTTACTACTTGCCATCCTACTGTTGATGGCTCAGTAATCCGGCGATCACCAGTTAATAGGTACCAGCACCTTCAAAGGTGTACCAACCGCACCCTGAAGGATGGTGAATTGACACTCTTTAGGAACCATTTGGCACCCCCTTTGAAGATGTTGGTATATCCCAGTATTGACAAAAGGAGTTTTGTACATCCCAGGTGGTATGCAGGATTTCTTCCAACAACAACATGTCTGTTCTTCCCATCGAAACGATGCCAAGGCGCCGATCCGTTAGGACTGCAAAGGGCAAGGAACGAATGGCACATTCGTAGCGTAAGAGCAAAATGGAAGCATCCTGGATGTTTTTGCGATCTTGGCGGGGGATCTTGGGGCTCACATGAGGCAAAAACCACACACACCCAACAAAAAATTGGTGAAGGGTGGTGATATCCGAAATTTGACGAATGGATTAATGGATATACCAAAAATTAGGGAGGGGTTGAAAACTATAATCTCCGGCTTCAACTACGGCGCTATGTTGGGTATCTTTATATCAATTTCAGGTGTATAGAGTGGTATGGAGGTGATGTGTTTTCTACCATTTTTAGTTGAAGGCAAGATGGATCAAGCAATCACGCCATAAAATTATCTTGGTTCCCATGATCACGGGAATTGTAAGGGGCCCAAACACCCACCCAAAGCCACCCTTGACAGGGTTTTACTTCTTGCAGGGGTGGCATTGTGGGGGTAACCTTAAATTCCCATGACATGAGGAAGACCATCGCGATGGCATTCTGCTAGTGATGAATACTTCGAATGTGAAAGATCTTGCCAACATTGCGGAATTTGATTGCGTGTATACCTACGGTACTTCCTGACTAGTGACTAGTCATATTGGGGTCAGGAGGTCCCCATCCTGTCAATTTCAAGATATGTTACAGTCCCATTTCCTTGAGCCAATATATCTGTATAAAAGAAACACCCAAATATATACATCTATAACATAATAAGTAAAAATAACATATGTATATAATTTTCAAAAAATCCCAGCATTTCTTGGTGTTTTATGCAACTTCAAGAAACTTCTTGGTTGTTGAAATGTTTCACTTTCAAAACTCCCAGGTTTTCACCACTTCCCCCGGGGAGAAAACGCTCCCGCTCCTCTAAGCCTTCGATCTCCAAACCGCAAGATTCTGCAAGGTGCCGGAGCCTCACGTGAGGTCGAGTCTACCCCGTAAACTGAGCGGAAAAACACGGGGAGGGCCTTAAAGGGTGCTGTAAAACCAAGTTCCTAAACATACATTTAGGACATCTTAGGGATTCATTTTGTTGGTGGTGATTTTTTTTTTCGGGTTGAGTTGTATGTGTAACTATTCTGGGGGAAAAAAACGCGCACATCCAAGTTGAACTTGGTATGACTGAAATTCTGGATGCACAGTGTAAATATAGATGGATCATATCATATCCTATCAATCTATAATATGTTTCTTTTTCCGACCCTACCCATTCTACAATTATATCATATTAGTGACACTTGGAGCATCCGAAACAAACAAACAAGCCAAAGCGGAAAAACCTCTTGGTCAAGGAAGGCAACTTGCCGAGTTGCGAGTTGCGATCCCAGGATGCCATGTGGGACAAATGAAGGTTTGTTTAGTTCGGGATTCCCAAGCCTAAACGTATACCGTATACCCATGATATAACAATCCTGGTTGTGACTGGCATTTCTGGGAGTTTGGGCATTGCACCCCCAAGTCATACCATTGAAAATCCATTGATCAAGGTTTCTATCCTCATGAAAACCAGCATGCATTCCTTGATGCCCAATGAGCTTTGGATCTGATCATCCTTTGGTAGGGTAGACACAACTCATGCCAGGCTTATACCAAGGGAAACAAGTCACAAATCCATATAATTATGTATATATATATATATATACATGAAACACTTGAGTTTGCTTAAGATCATTGAAAACACATATTTCTGAAATGCTGGTTTGAGGGTCATGAATCCCATGGTATCAAGCAAAAAAAAAACTTAAACAAATCCAAGAACATGTACTTCTGCAACGCCCTCATCACCGCCATCCTCGGGCCACCTTCGTCCGGGAATGCCTTTTGATTCCAACCTTAGGTCCAAATTTGGAGCTTAAAAATTCGTGTTTTTTCTCACTGAATTTATCATCTAGTTGGTGGTTTCAAGCCAATTGAAACATATTGGGTCAAAATGGGGAATCTTCCCCAAGTAGGTGGTGAAAATCAAAAAAAGTGAAACCAAACCACCACCTAGTTAGTCATTTTTTGAACCACACAAACAATACAAACAGCTGCGTTGATTTGTAACTAATGAACATGTTATAGAAGATATCCTGCACCCTCTTGGAACTTTAAAAACTTTATTGGAATCAGGATCAACCAAACAAATGGATAGTCCATCGGTTTCAGATTTTCTTGACTTGGTTCATATATGTGTTGGGTTGTCCCCCTAAAGTGGCAAATGAGTCGGTTTAGTTCCGGATGATTCGGTGGACCTTACCAAACAACCAGTAGATTGCCAAAAAAATGGACCCCAAATGACAAACGGACGTAAACTGAAAACTTGCCATCCATTGTCCCCACAAACTCAAGTAGGAGGGCGCCGAAAAAACAGCACTCCAAAAACAAATGCAGGTTGCTGTTCGAGTTGAAATCTTCCCTTCAGAGCCGACCATCCAATAACTCACCTTAGGCCCTAACCGCTAAGCTACGGCCCCAACTAATGACATCTACAGGAAGTATCTGTGGTCTGTAAGCTCTTGATTTAGTCAAGAGATAGGCCGCTGAAAAAATCGCTTTCTGAAAGCAGCATGTTGCGTCCAAGAAGCTGGAAGTCGGCCTCGATGTTCAAACAAAGGCGTTGACCGCCTTGGGGAATGTGCCAAGTTCAGTCCAACTTATCAGGTCAAAATAGGCTGAAAAAAACACACACTTCCGGGGTTGAACCTGTGTCCACGTCATCTTGGATTTGATTTAATGAGGTGTCTTGTAGTGGAAATCCACCCCTGGGTTAAAACAACAAAAAAAACATATTCCACTTGTTGTTTCCGGATCTTTAGGCGCAGGGCCCTAAGACTAGATATTGATAGAACTGATGGAAAAATAAACAATCCAAAGCATGGCTTTAACACAAGTGTTTGTGCATACATCCAATGTACTCACGGATGATGATGACATCTATTATATACCTAGAACCCAAATGACCCATGGTTTGCTTGGAAAAGGCCTTGTTTTGAGGGGTTGGCCTTCAAAAATAGAGGTTGTTGGGGTTCTAGGTATATCTCGAGAAATATATCATCTAATCTATACCTCCGAATCCCTGGTTTTCATGTTTTCTGCAGGCCGCAGGAACCTCGATCAACTCCTGCGTCTTCTTCGTCACGTTGAAAGGCCAAGTCAAAGGCGAAGGTATTGGATCGACTCAGGGGCTGAAGTTGAAATGTGAGATCTGAGAAAAACTTACACCCGTCCCAACCCTGAAAAGGGACCATTTCAAAGGAAATTACATCGACTCCGACTCCAAGCATCAATTTTCCGGGGACATGTTTGTTTTCAGGGGGGTAGGGTCCCCTGCTAAAGGTTTATAAGATTTATATAATATATTTTTTTGGGGGGGTTACATTATTGAACCCCCGCGATCAACTCAAAGGGGCTGCTTGGATTTAAGGTACGATACCTAAAGTGTGCCAAGTGAAGGTGGAGATTTAGATTGATGATGATTTCTGTTTCGATATTTTTTGTGGAAAAGGTTGATGTTTTTTTGATGAACAAATGAAATCTTGCATGTTGAAAAAAAAACCTGTTACAAAGACTTCTCTTAAAAGTCGATGTCACTATGCATTGATTCACTTTCAATTTTACTGAACTGTTTTCCATACCATCAGAATCATCAGTTTAGCCACTTTATTTTTGTATATTTTTGTCACCTTGAACGGACCCCAATTCTCACCTATACCTCCAGGATGGTCTCAAGGATGGCATGCGGCAAGTCTTAAGGTATGTGTCATGTCATCCTGGTCATCAACATTGCCCTCCCTGGAATGGGGGATGGTGGGTTTCCAATATGTCAACCTGGACCTTCACCCCCCACCCCAAAACTAACAGCCAGTTTGCCAATGAGAAAATGGATGGAAGTTGGAAGACGATCCTTTCCCATAATTTCCGTCGATAGTTCCTAAGTTGATTCTGCCCACCAACTACCGAACCCCTACAACGAAAAACTGCCATTTTCCCGGAAAAAATGGCTGAAGTTGGAGAGGCCGATGATGCAGGTCCTTAAAAGGGGCATTTTAGTTAGGGCCTATTTTCAGGTGCTGGTTCCTTGCTGCTTTCGTTTAGGGGGGCTCGGGTTTTAGTATTTGTCTCCCACACCATGCCATGCCTGGTCATCAAACTAGGTCACCTGCAAACCAGGCCGGTGTGGCTAAGGCCCAGGTCCAGTCACATTAGGGTGGGTGACGTGAAAGCAATCCACAGTCCTTGGACAATATGAAGGTGAAATTGGAACATTTCCCCAGTTTTCGGGCTGAACATAGAAAATCTTTGAAACCACCACGTAGATCTAAATGTGGCTTTTATTAATGGTCGTGGATATGATTGGACCCACAAAATCCACAAAACTCCACACACCTGTCCATATTGCTGCGCTCAAATCCGTGAAGATCATTCACATGTACAAATATAATGAACCATATCCAGGTTCGTCAAGTCGTGACCTCGTTTGGACATCATAAGTGACCTTTTCAGGGCTTGTTGGTGACCTCCATTTGGGGAAGCAAAAGGTCTTCCTGTGCGTGCCATGAGTCGTTTTTGGCAACTTCTTCCAGGTGGAAAAATCCGAGAGGAACAAATCTTCACGACAGCCAATCCAATCAGGAACACCATGGGGAAGTTCGGATAATTCAATGGGAAATCTTGGATCCAGGGCGTTTAAATGGAGTATATACCCATAGGATCCATGTGATTTATGGTATATTTATGTATATTTACCTACATGAAAACCATGATAACCATGGATATATGGATCGTATGGGATCCTACCCCCCGAACAGTAACATGGAACCACCCCACCCCCTACTAGCTAGATGGAGGTTTAACTCGTATAAATGGCCGAAAATAATTGGGTAACTGGTGTTATAACTTATAACCCATGCATATACACCCCCGAAGTTTAACGTAGCCCCTGAAAAATGCTGGTTGACCGGTTTAACAGCTCGCCCCCTGAAAAATTGATGGTTGCAAATAATAATTACTTTCCTTTTTTGGATGTAACATTCAGGGTATTTGGGTTTATATCCAAGGTATTTGGGTTTGAATTCTTGGCATCTTTACTATCAAATGCTATCACTTTTTACTTTGGGATATCACTTTACTTTGGGCAATTACCTTAATTTTGGTTTCGCTTTACTTTGGGTAATCACTTTACTTTGGGATATCGCTTTACTTTGGGTAATCACTTTACTTTGGGATATCGCTTTACTTTGGATTTACTTCACCCCTACCTATCCCCCGGCCACCACACGGTGGCTTCTGGCTGGCGCCGCAGCAGCAGCCTGTCCACGAAAGAGGAGACCAAGGGATAAAAAGAAAAGGGTGTTGATGATTGAGCATTGGTCAACTTAGTTTCCTGCAAATGTTTCCCCCCCCAAATGATTTTTTTTCCACATACCCCTTGAGCGCATTGATCTTGCGCAAACCCGAACAAACCACTTGAAGTATCTTGATGCAAGTGGTATAAAGCCATGGATTCATGGCAACCAGCTCTAAGTAAGTCTAGCTCTTCAAAAGGTGCGAAGAAGAAACAGCAGTAACAACGCCTTTGGATTTACCACTCATGAGCACGGATCGTAAGTGGGATGCCATCCATGCGCTAACTGCCTTCTTATACTTCTCAGATTTTGTGAGAAGCAAATCACTACCACTACTGTCATCCCCAATGCTAACCAAAGTCTCCTGAGCAGTGAGGTTTTCAACATATTTCCGAACCCATAAACCCTTGGTAGCCCTCAAATCATTGGAAGGTGTGAGCTTGAGACCGTCCAAGATCATAGCCTCACTCAATTCCTGAAGCCCAGGGGGGGTGTAAACACTTACATAATATGTTTTTTTTGGGCTGGAAAATATTGCCACTCTTAGAGCCAACGGATGAAGGGTTGGGTGGTGTCTTCAAGGTGGGGTTCTTCAACACTGGTACTGATGTTAGAGGATTTCAGAGCCACCAAAATTAACATTGATATCAAACCGACTCTTTTGCTGATGGTGTACTAAGTCAAAAAACAAAACACTTTTAAAGAACAACCCATTCCAACCAGTCCTTGGGGATGCCTTTGTTCTTCTTACTCTCCTTCACGTCCTTCACGTTCTCGTCTTTCAAGACGCCTTTGCTCTTGTACTTGTCATGCCAACGCTTGCTGCACTCTCTGTGAACGCGTCTGCGTTCCTCCTCAGTTTGTTTGGTCTTCTTGCCGTTCCTTCTCTGCTTGACCCTCCCCTTCGCCGCGGAGCTCTTCGGTGGGACTCTCTTCTTTTTGGGTGGGACAGGCTCTCCCAAAACCAAGGTGGTGCTAGATTCACAACTCTCGAGGTCATCCTCCTTTTCCTTGCTGCCTTTCCTCGTGTTCTTCGTGAAGTCCTTCTTCACCTTCTTCCTCTTCGCTGCAGACTTTGCGATGCCATGCTTGCCCGGTTTGTGGATCTTCTTGTCATCCTTGCTATTCTGTGGGACATCAGTTTTCTGGCCATTCTCAGTGCTGCCACCCTTGTCTTCCTTGATCGTCTTCTCCTTGGTGCCCTTGATCGTCTCATTCTTGATGTCCCGAGGGATGCCATCCTTTTCGGCCTTGATCGTCTCATTCTTGATGTCCCGAGGGATGCCATCCTTTTCGTCCTTGTTCGTCTCATTCTTGATGTCCTGAGGGATGCCATCCTTTTCGTCCTTGTTCGTCTCATTCTTGATGTCCGGAGGGATGCCATCCTTTTCGTCCTTGTTCGTCTCATTCTTGATGTCCTGAGGGATGCCATCCTTTTCGGGCTTGATCGTCTCGTTCTTGATGTCCGGAGGGATGCCATCCTTTTCGTCCTTGTTCGTCTCGTCCTTGATGTCCTGAATCTGAATCATCTCATCCTTTTTGCCATTGATCATCTCATCCTTGATGTCCTGGTTCGTCAGGTAGGGGTCATTCAGCGCGGTCTTGTCATCATCGCTTGGAGTTGTTTCAGTAGGCCACCCAAACACAGCTCCAGTGTCCTCCACCATGCTAGCTGTTGGAGTTGGGGTGTCTATCTGGGTCTCTGGGCTTTCAACGTCACCTTCAAAAGGGGGAAGTTTGCGAAGTTGCGGTCGGTTGCTTCCATCAGCCAACGCCCTCCTTTCAGGAGGAGAAATAAAAGATTTGTTATTTTAATGATAAATCCACAGATCCAAAACATTTAGACTTTCGACTGGTACTAGTTCCAGGTGGTTTCAAAGATTTTAAATCTTAAGTGCTTAGTGTTTTTGGTATCATTTTTGGGTGACAAACCCCTGTCCTCTTGATGGGTGGAGTTTGTAAAGCAGGTTCCACTGGCGCAGCAAGAACAGGTTGTGGCTTAACCCGTATGTTCCATTCCGTGTCCAACACACTAGGCAAATTGGGCGAAATAGAATGAAAACCACTTGGCGGATCAGTAGGCTTCTCAAAGTCAACATCCTGTTCTTGTGAATCATCCCAAACCACCACTAACTGATCCATGGTGAGCAATGGGAACTTTTCACGAGTGGGGAATCTAGCTATTTGCAAAGAGCCAATGCTGTTGATATTTACTTCCACGTGATTTCAGACTTAACACTCACCAAATTTCCCGATCCCAATTGCTGAATGGTTCCCTCTGATGGCAGGAGCGGTTCACCTACTAGCAGAAAACACGTGTTTTCTATTGCGCAGGCCGTCGTGGCTGGATTTGTTGGAGGTCCTCAAAAGCAGTCTCAGAACCACTAGCAGCATGTTGCAAAATATTACTTATGTTATTATTATGATTATGATTATGCTTATTGTTTGTTATTGTTTTGGGGGAGTTAAAGACAAGGATTGTTAAAATGGTTTTGGCTGCTAGTAGTTCTGCTGACTGCACTCCCCACCCCTTAGTCATACAGGATGTTTGTATGACAGAACAAAATGTCTGCTGTCCAGATCACCTAGCCTACTAGTATTACATACTTCTAAAGAATGACAGAAAATCACAATGTTTTGCAAGTGCGGCTGTCAAACAGAAAGACATTGTCTACAAAATCCTTTGACATTGGCCAGCTGTGAGACATAGCTTCTGTTTCAGAAAGAGAAGTGGTTTGGCTGCCCCAAGGATCTTCTCCTCGGTGTAGTACCGTAAGCGCCATGCCTTTGGATCTTTTTTTGGGACGGTATAACCCACCATGGTTTGCTGAACGCCAAATTATGATAGAAAAAAATCATCATCATCATCATCATCAATCATGATCAATCATGATCAATCATCATCATCATCATCATCATCATCATCATCATCATCAGCGTCATCATCGTCATCATCATCATGGTTCCGAGGTATCGAGTGAGTAACCCTTAAAACGAATATTCTCTTTACTAAGACTACTTCCACCAAACATCCAGTCTCATTGTATTTTTGCAAAAACAAAGGGCCTGTGTGACGGCCGGAGAATCAATGATTTGCTGCCCTTCAAAGAATGATGCCACATTCTTAGCCTTGACGTTTTTCAACTGGACAGTTGTTGCTTTCCAAAGCATGCGAGTGCCTTCTTTCAAAGCGATTTCAAACCTGGGGAAGGGGATCGGTACGCCTAAAGAATAGAACCCCATCAAAAAACAAACCTTAAAATTATGTACAATACACTTTTGACCCCGAAGCCTGTCACCCTCTTCAGTGCCCTCGCACACTGTCGTCGGACGTGTGCATGAATGGCCAGCAAGCTCATAATCAACAATTGATTGTTTCTCCAGTTGAATCAGGACATCACGTAAGGGCATCAAACTGGTATCATTTCCCTCATTGTCCTCCAGGGGGTATATAGTGGAAAAAAAAGGCTGAGAGATCGATAATGAGTTCAACTTATATCATTTTGCCCATTGTTACTTTACTGCCTTGAATCAATATCAAAAATCCCACCGAAAAACGATCCTCGAAGACAACGGGAGCGTCATCAGAGTCGATATGGAACTCAAAGCCACGGCCAGGATTGTCCTGGAGCAGCTTCGGGCGCCAGGTAGGCATTGGGTAAATGTGGGCCGAGGGTTGACAAATTATATGAAAACATGTTTTGAAAAATAATGATTTGAAAAACAAAATTTGGTTCGGTTAAACCCGGTCATTGAGGAATCGTTCAGCTTTTTGATCTAGAAGCCAAACACCGGCACCAAAGCATAGGATTGGAACATCAGTTTCATACTCTGCTTCAGCTGAAGCCAGCATGAAAAGTTTGGGGCCCTCCACCACAATGCCCGCCACGTTGTTGTCAATTGCAAACTTGTGAGCACCAGCCCCATACTTTTGCTGGAATGCGTCGGATGTTTTGGGTTCATCCATGAAAATCGAATCCCAAGAAGGTGGTGGTATCTCATCCCCTAATCCCTCATCTCCATCTCCTCCTTCGGGTGCACCTGCATCAGCTACTGCTGATGGTGGTTGTGCTGGTGACGGTTGTTGAGTAGACGGTCTTGAGACTGGCGGTTCCCTTCCACCAACCCCCCAGGATTTGTCAAATCGTTGAAGCAGGGTCCTCCATTCCGGGGCCCTGATTGGGCAAGCTATGTACCTAGCTCGTATGTCGCTGGGAATTGTAAGGCAATGGTTTTCAACCTTACAAATGTGGAGTTCTGGTAGGGCCACACTCAGCGGGGAATCATCAACAAAGTCAGGCTTGTATTTGGGTGTTGCCTTTCCAATCTCGCCACTTGCTTTTTTCCAGTCCTACGAGGGAAGGGTGTAGAGCCCATTTTATGGTCATGTTTTCAAAAACTTTCCATTAAAATTGCAAATTATGGTCATATGGGAAGTTAACACCCCAAGCCTCCAAGAGTGCATTGGCTACAACACTGCATGCGAAGCCATGGTTGACTGGGATCTCAGAAATACTCAGGGCGGGAATATTCAAAGCAAGGCATGCCTTCTCCAAAGAACCGCAATAGGCTGTTGAATGAATCACCGCTGACTTCCCAACTTGTCGACCTAGGCTGCAGGTTAGTGCAGCTTACTCTCAAACCAATTAAGGGGTTTGACTTGGAGGTTCCAAACATTCCAAAAGGGCCCCAAACAATCATCAGGATAAACTTCCAACTTTTGGGACGGCTGAAGTTTATAATCTTGGGACCATGGTTACTTTGGCATTAAAGGTGCTGTAGGTTTCCAAGGAGCCCGGACCCAAAACAAAAAAGAACATGTCAAAATGATATATACTAACTGATAATAATTAGATATGAGAAGTTGAAGTTGGGACTGAAGTAAAACAAGGGACCAAGGGCTGCAGGCAGAAGTTTGGAAAATACATTCTTTCCTGCAATCAATTGAGATGTTTCCTGGATGTCAGTAAGGTTTCGCCTTGCATCATTTGATACCAAATAACTTTTGAGGGCTGGGACACTGAACTCTGCCTCCGGCAAGGCCTGAGGCACCTCGTCCAGTGAAAGTCCTTGCAACTTCCATAGGCTGCTGGTTGAGAAGCTGTTGACTGTGACACCTTTGATATCTTCCTCGTTTGTGTTGCGTCGATATGCAACACCCTTTGGGGGGAGTGTAGCATCTGGGATAGCCAGCCATCCTTGAAAGTATTGGGGTCTTTCTGAGTTTCCATGAAGGGATGAGCAATCAATCGGTATTCGCACATCACGTAGTGCTAGCCCCAGCTGCTCTGCTTTGTTCTCGATCAACCTACTACGGGGTCACCGTTTTCCATTTTGGTACAGATTTGATATTATTTTGATATTCACAAGATATTGACATATTTCAGAAAACTTACTAAATTCACTTGAAAACCTTAGTCCTTAGAACATAAGATAAATGAATTATTATATATAATTAAGAAGTTTTTTTTACGGTTTTCACCCAATGGACCTGTAGTCTTTGCGAAGGGACCCACCACCAGCAGCACCATAGAGAAGGGGTGCCAAAATCAAACCCGCTGAGCCTAAGCTAACCCCAAGTGGTGTTAATCCAACTAGGTTCCATTGATACTCCTTGAAACACTTGTTGAAAATTTGTTGAAACAGGAATGGGTGCAAACAGAATGATTATTGAAACAAGAACAAATTGCCAGGTGATTTTCAAGTAACATCCAGGGTTACGACTCACCACCTTTGCAAGTAGAGTGCAGTGCTTGTTCAAAGTGAGGGTCGTCAATGTGCCCAACTTTGTGAAGTCCACCACAACTAGAACAGCAAGTTGTTCTGGTTTCACCTTATGGGTTCTTTTGATGAAAGAAAATCAAAGGGAACTTTTTATTTCTTGGGTAGAAAACATTCTATTTCAACCCCACACCAGGCCTTCAAGTCTGCTGCTGACGAGCGAAGCCACGCGTCCAGGTTGGGTGGTTGGGAGACATCAGGAAGTAAGGACATATTGCATACTTTGGCCATATGCTTTTCCACCACCCTGGGTTGCTTTGGGGGTAAAAGAATGTCATCATCATTTTTGATATGTTTGTCTCAGTCATGGGCATAGGCTACAAAGGCAGTAAAGCAAAGGCACCAAAAAAACAAAACAGTGAAAAATTGAAGGCTAGCAACCCTTTCCCAATGGCCAGCTGAGACTTTGCATGGGTGACTTTCAAAATATGTTCACGGGCAGACTTCTTGTGGAGTTTCTGCTTGTACTGGGTCCAAGAATGCTCATCCAACCTCGATTGTTTAAATGAATGATGGGAATTCAACCTTGAACCAGTTTGAAAGGTAAGTATTTTCAAGACTGAAACGTTTCGAAAGTTTAGTACTTCAAAGTGTGTTAGTATTGAATTTCAAGAATCATGTCAAGAAACGCTAGTTTGCTACGAACTTCCTGGAACTGGGCATCCAGAGTGGTCTCCTGAACCTCTTCCAAATCACAAACGGTGACATCCATGGATGTTGCCTGGACCAGTTCGGTCCACACTGATAAGTGTTTCACATTCCAATTTGGTAAGGCCACCTCCACACAGGACAAAACCTCATCCTTGTAGTCCCTGCCATGGTTTTAGAATAAGTCATTGGGGATTGACTTTGACATTGGGATGAAAAACGTTTCCATTGTTTTTTGGATCCCCTAATTTTTGATCTTATTCATTCAAGGGCTATAAGAACGTTGCGTAGATACCCTGGCCTGTTCATGAAAGCAGCACTCAGGCTTTCCAAGACCTTGTTTTGTTTTTCGGGGTCACTCTCAAGCATCTCCTCAGCCTCCTCCATGACCTTGCACATCACGCAGGTGTAGTCCACCATTTGATCCCACTCTTGCTGGCTCGCACGGAGCTTGGAGCGGGATGAGGGTTTGGTTTTCCGGGTCTGGAAGGCAAAGTTTGAAATCATGTTGGTCATAAAATTCTCTTGGCTAACTTCTGATACAGTTAGTACCGATTTCAAGTAATCTTTCACACCCCGGCGAGACGCTCCGATCAACCAGCGGTTTGATCGAAGAAGGTCGGAGGTGAAACAACAATAAGCCCATTTGTGGTAATCCAAGTGCGATTGAATCAATGCACGAGTTCCCTTCGAGGTACCGATGAGCAAGTTCAAAATTGCTCGTTCTTTTTCAGAATCAATTTTCCACTTGGTTAGTACTCCTGGGCTTTCGTTGAACTCCGTGATGATACCCTTGAGCCTAGCATCCGTCCCCAAGTTTCCATCATGTTGACCTGTAGAAGCCTTGTCTTGCATGACTTTGGAAAAGGTCAATGCGAGGGAAAGTATCGATGGGGCTTGTCTTTCACTTCCACGGAATGAAAGTGATAGATTTGTGTACGATCGGGATGTGATAGAGGCATCGACCATCATCTTAGTTGTTGACCAAAAAAATCAACCACTGAAAATGATTGAAACCCAAATGATTTTGCAAAATAAGGGGAATATAGATTTGAAATTCATATAAATTCATTATCTCTTTATGTTTTAAAATCGAAAAACGGACCCCAAAGGCCCAAAGACTTGCATTAGATCCAAGTAAGTCACATGACACGGTAAGAGCCATGCCCGGTCTAAAAACGGCACCAAGGGTACTACCAAATCCCATTCTGTATCCAAGTCTAGCTCTGCTGCTGTCATGAGCACCAAAGCTATTACGCTAGCTCGAGTGTAGCCTTTCACAATGTCAATGCAGCACGATTGCATAGGAAGGGTAGCACCTGGGGAAGTGGAATGGAATGGCCCAAAGGTTTTATGGATTACTTGTTGTTGATTGATGTTTCAGCTCAGTGATGGACATGTTTATCATAAAAGATCATAAAAGGATTGTAGGGGCCGCACTGCCATCTGGAATGGAAACCTGGGCCAGAGAAACATTCAATCCACCAATTCAACCTGCCCCAACATATTTGAAAGAACATCATTGACATAGAAGATTTGCCAAGATATTATAATGGGATGGGATTGAGTACCTGACGGAGCAGGAAAGCGGTTCCCTTCCCAAATCCGGGCCCGCCGTCAACATGCTCTCGAAGCATGTCAGCCAATCCCGCACACACGGCATTCCATCGGGAGGGGCATCGAACCTGAGGATCGTTAACCACTTTGGGATGAACCCTTTTAGCAAGAGAAATGAAAATACCAATACTTTGAGGTTGGTTTCCCAAAGGCAACTGATATCAACTACTACTAGGCAATTCACAAAAATAGATAAAAGTAGTAGGCAAAGGAACTTGAGGGATGACAAAGGCAACTTCAATGTGTCATTCGCCATGCTGCGATCAAATACCTGGGTATGGGAAAAGGTGTTCCTTTGCAACGAGTGTTGAATAGCAATACTACATACTGAGTTGGAAATTGAGAACCTGGCAAATCCATCCATCGATTTGTAGACTATCTCATGTCCCCGCTTTTGCTGATACCCCATATACCACTGTTCCAATTGCTGCATGCGAAGGGATCGACTTTCTTCATTTGGGGATGCAAGGTAGTGAGGAACCACTTGAGCAGGGTGAGCATTGGACTTGGCACCACTCACATCCCCCTGAAAGCCTGCCATGTAGTTCAAAATCTCCTTAGACAACAGTGGCAATACCCCATCAAGTGGAAGGACATTGAATTATGTTGAATTTACCAACCCAAACAATTTGGCAGTGTGATCTAAATTTAGCTGAAGATACCCCCAAAATTTGCGAACTAAATGATTGATGCAGCTATGCTTCCCGCACAAGGCTAGTGTTGCCGGGAGCTTTCTTCAAGAACTTTTCCATTACAGAGCACAGCTTCTTGGCTGCAGGAGCTTGACTAACCTTCTCATCAGGGTTATCCTGCATGTTCTCCTTTTTTGCTACTATCTTTTCTGGAGTTTCATACAGTGATTTCCCTTGCTGCAAAATGGGATTTTTAATGCCATCCTCAAGGCCCACCACCATGGCAGCAACCGACCCCCTGCCAGACCGGCCTTGTTCCAGAACCACAAAATTGCTGGCTGGGGAAACAGCGGTTTAAAGTTTCGGGAACCTATCAACTGCATTGACTTTCAAATGGGATGTCATGTTAAAAGTCAATGCACTCACCCCCAGCGAGTGCATTGAAAACCTGCCTGTGGGAGATAGAGGATCTATTTTATGTTAGGAAGTTGATGTTGAAATAGATTGCCACCCTCTACATGGGCCCTTCTCAATGCACTCCCCCCCCACTAGTGCATTGATCCTGATATGAAATTTCTTGGTTCAGATCAATGCAGAAACTAGGTCTAGGGTGACCTGGATCAAAGTTTGAAGAAGTTTCAAAGTCAATGCACTCCTTGCCAACGAGTGCATCGAAACATGTGGTTCTAAGACCCTATTGCATCGATAACAATGTCTCCACACCATCAACGCATCGATTATTCTGTTTTTGGTGATTTGGGAATGTTATTGCATCGAGTTTGGGTAAGGTAGACCCTAACTGCATCGATTGCTTTGAACTTGGACCCCTAACTGCATCGATTTTTTGAACTTGGACCCCCTCGCTACATCGATTCTTTAGAACTTGGACCCCTAACTGCATCGATTTTTTGGAACTGGGACCCCTAACTGCATCGATTTTTTGGAACTTGGACCCCTAAATGCATCGATGTTTTGGAACCTGAACCCCAAACTGCATCGATTTATTGGAAATCTAATCCCAACATATCCCAACTGCATCGATTTTTTTGGCAAATGGATTTGTGTAACATCAATGTGGAAGAGTTTGATCCAGACTCCCCTTTTTGTGGTGGAAAAACACTTTCCAAGGAAATACATTTTGTGATTTCTCTACCAGTTTGCTCACCTCGACCCATTCTCCAGTGGTGCCTGCAGGCAGCCTTGGTTCAGACCTTGGCCCCGGTGCTCAGCAAACAATACGGCCGTGGATGGTGGTGGCAATGCAAACTAATCACATTAAAATGTGACATCAATCTGATGTATTTGTGGACAGGGTTAAAGGAAAATATGCTATCCACAAAGGCTGCAACGACCATTTTTCAGTTCTTGGCGACACAAGTTGATCATGCTAGTGTTTCTTTCCATCCTTACTAATTCAACTGAGATTTGGCAATCAAAAGATCTACACTGAGCACAAACTTGTCTCGTGCTTCTTCTGACTTGCAAACAGATGAACGTAGCGATGGACATTCTTCATTCAACATATCATAGAAAGCACTGGTGGCTTTCATCATGGTATCCAAAGCATCGTTGACAGACCTGATTTGACCTTCTTGTTTTCCGATCCCAAGTTTTTGCTGGAAGGGGTGACAACTTCCCAAGCATCTTGGGAATCAGAGGGCTGAGAACTACCACCAACATCAACAGAATTTGCTAGGTAGCATTGATGCAGCCAATGCTGCCGTATTCCAGACATCAGGGCCCCCTTGGTACTTGTCATCGGTAAGGTTTCCCCATGATCTGAGAGTAGGTCTAACAGTTGTGCTTTCTTCAAAGAAGACATTCCAACTGTGGGATCACCACGGTGCCGCTCCCCCCGAACGTGAGCACGGAAGAGGGCTTTCAATTCTTCTTTTGTAAGACTTTCCAAGCTACATGGTTGATCAGGCACCACCCATTTCAAGGCAATGAGCAGCTCATGTTTTGTACCAGGGATAGTAGGCGCAGATGACCTTTCCCAGTACTTTGGGGGACCGAATGCCCAGCATTTATCGCAACGCTTTGGGAGGGTTTCCATGAATAACAACTAGCGGTTCACCAAGAAATTTCCTAGCCCTATGACCCAAAAAAGCTTCAGCATCCACATCCACATTCCAACCCACCCCCCAAACATTTTATCCAGTCTATCCCGGAAGCAACTCTGATTGCAACACCTTTTGCAACAGAAACATTTTGGAAAACAAAACATACATCAGTTCACTTTTCAAAGCACACGGTTTTCCATTGTTTTTCGCAAAGTCTTGCTATTGTCCTGATGGTTCTGCCCTAGCTCTTGGAGCGTGAGGGGTTTAAAGAAAATTGAAAACGCCAAGTAATGGCTTTGTCAACACCAAATGGGTAAGGAAATATTTAAAGGTATATTATATGGTATTATTGAATGAGATTCTACATTTTGAGGGGGGTATATGGTAAGTAATTCCCTCAACCCCATAGTACTATTTTCTAAACATATCTATATATATATGATATGCATATTTGGGTTTTCAAACGTCACGCCTTCCACCAAACGCTGCTCTTAGAGCAATGCTTGGGGCAAGGGCATCAATCACACTTGCATGCAGCTGGTAAACAGGATCCCCTATGCCTGGTGCTTGAGCTACAATTTCATGCCACCTAAGCACCGGAGCATTGGTACTAGCGTTTCGAAAAAACTCATTCCGGGCAAGACTTTCCAAGTACCTGATACTTTCTTGATAACTATTACCATAGCTACCCTTCACAGCCTTCGCCACATCCAACACTTGTTCACGGAAAGCTGCGGAGTAGCTGTTGCCATGCCTTAGGTGCGAAAACCGAATGATGGTATTCTATACACGATAACCATGGTCAGATGTATTCTAGGAATCCAACTTTGATGTTTGGTGATGTCAGTGACGTACATATAGTGGTAGATCACTAGATCGTCTATAGCAACTTATTCAACAAAGAAAAGGTTTAAACTAACTTAAAGATAGTAGTAACAGTAATACTCACTTTTGATGAGGTTCTGGGAGGTTGGCACCAAACTTGATCGATTCAAACGGCCGTGAGTCAAAACTAGAAGTGGTCGCTGAGATAGGTTCTGGCTTCCCATGTACTCCTTTACCAAAGCAATGACATCGTTGGGGTGTGGAGGTGCACGAATGCTCGCATTGTCCACATTCCGTTGCAAAGTGTCTGGTAGGTCTCAGGGTTTGATGAGGAGTTAGAGCAAACCATCTAACTAACTGAGAATGCCCAAAAACCAACAAAAAAACACCAGAACACTTAAGCGCCCTATCCCTACAAGCCTCTACGCAGCATTAGAAGGAACACGTGATTTCCCGACGCATCTTCCAGAAGACCACCGCTCAAATTGACTTGCTGGGAAGCATACTGATCTTTCCAAGCGCGTACAAAATCCAACTTGCAGACACAAATTTTGGTTGACAAACCTATCCATCCCCTCAAACCCTCACGCTGAAGCTCAGCTTGAAGAATCGCTATCACTGAGTCTGGTGATTGAAACCTATCACAAGAAGCAACCTTGCGGGCAAGGATGCCCCAGAGTTGGTCCAGGGCATCATGTGTGTGGCTCTTGCGTAGATTGATCAATCCACACATTTTAAAACGATAACGCCCGCACAAATTACACAAATACCGTAATACAAACTGGTTCTTGGCCTCCCTTACGGTATTGTCGCTGGCCAGCAACAGAGAAGTAGGCATGGGTTTTCCAGTGGAGGTTGCAATCTCATAAATGGTTTCAATAGTACGCGCAAGGATCTCCATGATGCAACTGGAATCGTGCTTTGTAATTTCATCCATCACAAAGAGATTGAGGCACCAGCCTATTGGCTGTCTAACGCTGCACCAAAACATTTCCCTACGCCCTAAGCAAAAGAATTCAGAAAATTAAGCGCAAATTCAAAATGTATCATGGCAGGCCACCAGGAATTCCAAAACGCTGCACCAAAACATTTCCCTACGCCCTAAGCAAAAGAATTCAGAAAATTAAGCGCAAATTCAAAATGTATCATGGCAGGCCACCAGGAATTCCATAATTGAACCCAAGAGTCCCACCGCCCATGCTCCATGTAATTTCAGAGATGGACGCACCAAATTCGCCCTTAGTGAAACAAAACTCTGAACCACCAAAGTGACCTACACATAGAAAACCAAAATCAAAGTTATATAGAAGAAAAAACAACTCCTTTTGAAACTAGATAAGTTAGTATCAAAGTTACATAGAAGAAACTGCACGTAGACCAGGGTGCTTTGGCACTCTAAATTTTGCTTGATCCATGCCGTCCACCAGCACTATTACAGTTCTTGACTCGGCATCCTTTGAAAGCTCCATTAATGACCATTGGATGCTTCTATCGACATACTGGTCGTGCAAATGTTGCCGGTATGTTTTGATTGCACCAAGCTTGGTTTCCAAAGACTGCGTCCGATCACTGATCTGGTTGCTTAATTGAAAGCATACCTCGCACCTGGAAAACCTTAGAAGTTTTGGGTTTGGAAACCAAACATACTATCAGTAAGTGGGGGCCATTAAGGGAAGTATTTAAATCAATATCACATCAAAAATTTTCTCCCACAAAATAATGGTCAGAGCAGCAAATTTTTCTCCCTAAACTTCAACACATCGGACCACCTTTGATTGTAGACTCGGGCAAAGGTGCTGTACCTGAACGCTGGCCAAGCACTAAGGGATTGAGGGCATATCGGATCAGTGTTTGAACTTGGAAATCATCATATGGTATCTATAAAATCTTAAACCTGTGTTTTTGTTTTAAGAACAACTTGGGAGTGGACGAAAGGACTTTTGCAGCCAGAAGTTGGCGGGTGGCCGCATAGTGCTGGTATAATTCCATCAAATTTCCAGGAGGAAGGAATTTTGTAAGCTTTTTGTGATTGGTTGATTGTAGCACCTGCCATGCCATGGACCTTCCTGGTTTCTCCAGCCAGCTAGCTAGTTCACTGTCCTCAACGTCACTAGCCAAATCAAAGTCTGGATCATCAGCTTTTGCAGCACGCCCCCTTCTAACAAACCTGGAAGGGTTTGGTTTATGTCTTTTATTTGAACAAATTCAATGGCAGTGAGCCCAAGCAAGCAACCATTCAATGACTTTAATTAGATGAATTTGAACCATTGATTTGAAAAATCATTTCGATGATGAGACTTTTCCTATGGATTGTGGTGGAGAAAAAATAATTTGAAACCTATGGCCTATCTGGGAGCGTCTCTGCCACTGACTCATGAAGTGTTGTAAAGAAAGCATCGATGCTAAAGGTATCTTTGGAAGTCTGTTGTTTGCACTTTCCATATCTCAAGTCTGGAGTCATACTGACATTTCGCCTAAGGCGAGCAGCTCCGACTCCAATCAACTTTGCCAGGCAGGTGAATCCAATCTCTTGCCCCAAAAAGCAAGTTTGCTTCACAGCCCCGCTCCCTTCCACTGAGAGATGTAACTAAGTTGGCCGAGATTGAAAATAAACCAAAAAATAAAAAACATCAATTTGGAGTTGGAATTATTATACTTCAATAAAATGACATTTCAGATTCCAAAGAGATCAAAGGGTATCTATATATATCAAAGTCATACGAGCTGCAAGTGTGTCTTGTTCTGGTTTTGCCAAATCCCAGAACTCATTAACGAACTTTACAACTTCTGCCTCTCGAAGTTGGCTGAAGCAGGTTCGACGAGCGCCTGGGCTTTTGCAAAAGGCACTATGGCAGGGGCCAGTGAGAGTTTCAGATTTTTTTTGGGCGGGCCATCAAACACCAAAACCAAAAGTCTAAGATTTCACCCCCCCAAAAGAAATCACGGTTTTTAAGTATGCAAAGTAGCATAAGCACTCTGACTGGGCAAACAAAGATATAATTCGTGAAGAGGACTTTCCGTTCTTCTTGAATGTATCTCCCTTACGCGCATACTCTGCTCGTGATGCACGTCCAGAGTTGTTGTAGTGACGTTTTGACTGTGTAGGTTTCCCAGCTGCAGCTGTGTCACTCATGAACCGTGCTTTTGCAGCATGATGCAAAGAATGCCAGCCAAAATTTAGCACACCCGGGTCTATTGTGTTCTCACCATCCTCACTGGAATCACTATCACTTTCTTCACATTCAGCATCAAACAACTTCCTTGATGATGAGCTACTGGCATTTTTGGGTCTAGCTGGTGGAAGTCCCTCCTCTGGCTCTGCTTGAAATGGTACTGTTGGTCTTGTAACTACTGTGGTATTCTTCTTCCGGGATGGTCCTTGGGTGATTGGGGCAGGTGAACAAAAGAAACAATCCCATTTTCATTCAAGTGATGTAAAATGCTTTTCCAAAATTTGTTGTATTAACTGTCACTGTCTACCATCATTAGAGTTCACTGTTTACTCTTAACCCACCCCAGATTTGCCTCTATCAGCATCATCTCGCGGAATACTGCAAGGTGCCAGTGCCTTTCGCCTTTTCTCCGGGCCTTCATCTTGAAAGGGTGGCATGGCTTAGCAGGTCAAGCGTAAAAACGGAAGCAGCATCTGAATATAATTGTCCTTGAATTCGGGTGAAAAAAGATCTTGATTCACATTCCGTAGACTCAGACCAAGAAGTAAGATTGGTTCCAACCAAAATCAGAATCTTGTCACTCATAAAAACTTGTTGTTTGTTTGCCTGTTTCAAGGGTCATTCAATGACGAAAGCTGGAGCAAAAAATGGCCATCTTTAAGACAAAGATACGTTACTGATGATACAGTAGTTGCTTCTAGGTTTTCCCCTGAGTACCAAGTGGCTTTAAGTCCCCCAGCTTTTGGGATTCCTGAGGGCCCAGGCAGCGCTGCTGTGGAAGTGAGGAAAGGCACAGGGCTGCCTGGCAGCTAGGGACATTCAGGTCAAAATTCCTTTAAATCAAATTAAGGCCATTTTTTTTTGCAGTGATTCAATGTTTCTAGTTCCTACCAATTCAATGCCTACCATATCCATCAACTAGGCATTCCATCAATTGGTGGCATAACACAGGCATCCCACCCCAGCTCTTCATGCATTTGCTTTCCTTTTTGTAATCCCATGTGGAGCAAGTTGATAGTACCATATAGTACCGCAAGCTAGACATTTTTGTGATGCCTGAGTCTAGCAATTGCAATCATTTTTTGTCAATGGCAAGCTTTGCCATTAACATGGCAAAGCCTACACTAGGTAAGTGCATCCCATTCCCGCTCATAGAAGTAAGAGCATGTTCACTGAAAGAACCATCGCTGGCCAGTTTGATTGGGTCCTCGGCTTTGGGGAATGATTGAGAATTTTATTAATTCAGTCATTCCACCAAGTTTCGCGAAAACAAAATTTGTAGGGATCAATTATGAAGTGATCAATCAGCCTTACTAAGTTCCCGTCCACCCCAGCTTTAGCAGCGTGGGGTTCCCAAACTGGCATTGAAAGGCTCAGCAACTTCTCGCGGCCGGTGTACGTGCGCTTCAGGCTCTCTGACCTCAGCGCGATGGGGTGGGGACTGTGGAAGGGTAGTACAGGGAATCTTGCCACTACTACTTTGCATTTCAAATTTTATTATATACTGTCAGTGATCTATTCAAGCTTAGGTGCCACAAGTGGCGAGTTGATCTAGCAAGGGTCGGCATTGACCCATCCTTCAAGTCTGTACGGCCACGAGTTTCTGCTGTTTGGGATAAATCGAATATCTTCTTACCATCACCACGATATGCCCTGCGATAGTCTTTCAAAGATTCCTTCACTGACCTTAAGTTGATGCAAACAACAGCAACCACATGTCAGTCTAGGAGTTTGATAACAAAAGGTTCTTTTGAGCTTTGAATTTTTATTTTCGATGAATTGAATACTGATGAATTCGTCCATGCTTGGATGTCAAAAGAAGTCAGTAAATGGATTATATCCCCAATATTATGCAGGTTAGCACCCATTTACAAACCATCTACTAACTTCTTGGGACATCCAAGTGGGCAACATGTTGAAACAAACTATTTATCAGAGTGACTCCGAAAGCACTCCCGCACCAGGATGTTCAGTACCCCAAATCCGGAGCAGTTCCGCTGCATCACTGATTCCAAAGCACTCTGGGGTCAATGGAATCTTTTGCTCAGGGCTAGCCAATATGTGGTTGGCAAGTTGGTCGAAGGTCATTTCCTGATGGTATCGAGGTCACATAATCAGTGTATAAATATATATTATATCATAATAAAGATAAAGTAAGCCGTTTATGGGGAAACAATATGGAAGCAACACATGACCCCACTATAAATTAAAATGCAGATCATTTCAGTTGAAGATCCTGCTTCCAAGCAAGCTTGTCACACCAAGTCAGCCTGTATTCGCGAGGCCTGCTGGAAGGGCTCCCAAACTGAAGAGGGCTCAACCTGAGTGTGAGGCAGAAGATCGGGATCTTACATGATCAACATGTTTTTGGGAACGCCGTGGTCAAACCAACAAGGGAATTCCAAATGTTTATGGCTGTTTTTGATACGTACTTTAAATATACGCCTTACTGATGTTTATATATATATGTTTATTATATAATATGCCTTGTCAAGCAGCGTGGCTAGTTGTACCTCCTGTATCAAAGTTTCGTCCAACAGGGAGGGGTCATACCCTTTGACGTTTTCCAAAACGCTCTGCCCTGCATGGTTCATTGCTGCAGTGCCAACCGCATGCACCTGCGCCTTGTCCAAGTTCTCGAATTTTTCACGCTTTCCCAACCTGGGTAGTGCACGTGCAAAATACATAGTTGGGTAGTAAGACTTGGGTGTAATTAAGATAACTTCTCTGCAAATCAAATATCAAAACCTACAGTAGAAACTTACCACCATTGATCCATGAAACCGGCTGAAAAGAACACATGGTGTTCCCAAGACACAAAGCTTTTGCTTTGTGATGGTGAACTTACACTGCTTGTTATGGACCACGCAGTGGGCACAACCTTTGAACTCAATGCTGCCAACTTTCAGCATTGATTTTGATGGGACTTTGTTTTTGATCATGTCGAAGACGTCGTTGAAGATACAGGAATCCGGATACATAGTTTTCAACCATTTGTGGCATTGCCGGTCCTTCTCCACCTAAGATCAAAACTTATCAAAACACTGTACTTTACTCAAACAATAATCTCATACTAAAATGATGGTCGGTGGACAAAATCCTGCACCGGTTGAAATAGTAAAACGATTGTAAAACATCATCATGATACTGCCTGACAGGCCCAAGGGTGCAGGATTTTGTCCATGAGCCACATTCTTAAGTTTCAAAATGCACATTCTTCTTAGAGAAACAGTTACTGTTCAGCTAAAAGACCGCAAACTCAAATTCCAATCCGTCCGTCACTCCCCAACGAAGTTTCGCTGCTGCGGCTATCATAGTCCAAGCGGTTCTGGCACACTCGATGCCACTAAAAAGCGTAAACGCCTATTGAGGGCAGCTGATCCTTTCTTTGCAATGCTCTACCCCAAAAACCTGTTCGCATCGAGCAAGTAGGATATGGGCCCAGGCCCTTAGATCCAACAAAACTTATGTTTGAGTCATCAATCATACTAAGACCGGATTCCATTTATTGACACTTGCTCATTGAGTATACATCAGTAAATGTATTAACGTTTGCCAAGTATCCCGAGATCAGCTGTTTTAGCCGGCATTGGATATGCAGGCCTTGAATGAAAAGCACACATCATAAGTTTTAAGAATTCCTAATAGGGATTATTCATAAAGCACTGCCGAGGGGAAATCCAGGTTTCTGAAAACCATCACTTTACTGTGGTAACATCCAAAAAAATTGAGCTGAGCTTCAATGCAGGAACGCTTCCCAATGATTCATGGGATTCATCGGGGGTGGTATCAGCTGTAGGGTTTTCCTGGGGACTACTCTTTGGAAAACAAGTTGAAGCAGCGGTCGCAGGACGTCGTAGAGCTGCAGGTCTCTTCATCATGGGGGTATCTTTCCTTAGTGGCATGACCCATCTAAAATTCAGGTACTGGGATGTTGACCTTTAAAAGAAAAATTGAGCCAAAGGTCTTAGGAGGCTTGGAAGGCTTGTCAGCAACATCCCGCTTGGATGCTAGAAGTTGGGCCAGGGTCTTTCCCATGGTTTTGGTTTTGCTGCCAGCCAAAATTCTATTGGATGTTGGTGGCATGCAATCAGATCAACCAAAAGGAAGGGTGAACCCCAACGGCCCAACAACCCCACCGCTGCAGGCCTTCTTCACCAGCAGCGCTTGCGCACCAGCTGCTGCAGTCCAGAGCTGCTGCTGTGGTTGGCCACCCCTAACTAAACTCAGTTACCTTGAAATTTGACTCAGTTACTTTGAATACCACATTTGGGTAAGGTAACTTTTCAGGGGGCGAACCTATCTGCCTGGGAAAACCTCCATTTTTGGTTGGGGAATTCCCCTTCCTCCTTCCCCTTGGAAGGCAACCTGTCATTCTTGGAAGCTGGGTAGCTGCCATCGGAGCGCCATCTAACATACATCAAAAATCCACGTCGTTTTTTAATGTTGAAGCTTTAAAAGGCATCTTGGAAGATGCATGTCCTTTTTGGGGAGAACTCGACCCCAACTTGGAAGCCGCCACCACCGGCGGCTACAAAAACTTATTCGGCATTGATTCTCTACGATAAAAACATGTCACACTAATGATGAAAAATGTTTCATGTCCACTGGGCTTTTGGAATCACATCATTTTGGAAGGATCTACTCATATCATTGTCCCATATTATCGCCGTGGTGAAGTAAGAAGCCAAGCCATGTCGTTTTTGTCTTGCTTCACCGCATGGTCCCGTGTACCTTAAAAAACTGCGAAGCATTGCAATATACAAATCTATGATACAACACCTCAGTCTACACAACTCAACAGAACAGGTGTTCATTATGTATTTCCAAAGTCCACACTGAAGGCAGTCCTGCTTGAAACTGTAAACATGGCAGGTCGTCTTTCCGAAACTTTCGGTCTTTGTTCAGGGTTCATGATGCAAAATCTTTACCCCTGCCCCTCGATCACAATTCAATTCTCAGTGCAAACAAGCTTGCAAAGGATTAAAATGATTTTCCGGTCAGTTATGATCTTAGTATGGGAATATCCCATTTATCATGGAATATCCAATTACAGTATTGATTTTCAACAAAAAACATGCGGCACTTGCTGCGTCGCCTTTCATTAACACGTCTCTTTTACCATTGGACAATACACACATCTAACTTGCTCCACCCGGACGCTGGCCAAGACCGGACCAAGTTGTTTCTCAACAATGGGCTTCCTATAGTGACTAAGCACTACCGGGAACCTGAAACATCCCATTTTTTTATGGCTCTTTCAATCGGATGATCAACAAAATCTTTCCATTGGGAATGGTTTAAATAAAGTTTACCCTAACATCCATTTTTGAACTGGGGGGCTTTGGGGTTCCAGGCTTCCTATTGGTGCACAGCAAAAATAATGTAAGGCCAATGTAAGGTCAATAACTTTTGTTGATCAAAAACATCACTCACACAGCAGTCAAGTGACCTATTCGTTCGTGTCCATTGGATATATTTGAAAACTAGGAAGAGCGGCTTTCGGTTTCACATGGGAAAAACATTGCTGAAGTGGCTTACAACCAGATATTTCAAATATTAATATTCAATGTAACTATCGTTGGTAGTTTCACCATCAATTTGAAAAAATGCCCACATCAAATTCGGATCATTTTCGCCTCATGTCCGGATAAAAAACAAAACATAGTATATATCAACATTCCAAGGCTAAACAAACTAAATAATATTAAATAACTGTAAAACAACAAAGAAACTTCTCCCAAATAAACAAAACAGCGGTCACTACTTTTGCCTGCGTTTCCATGGCCCCTTAAGCTAATCTTCGCCCTTGGACATTGGCGTTAGTTGCCAATGACCCAAAGGCAGGTAACACAAATGCCCAGCTCAACGCTTATTGGAGCGAACGGGGTTGGTCCCACCAATGCAAACACAAATGATACCACCCCGAAATTTGACATGTAGATAGGAAAAATGATGGGCCTTGGAAAAGCTATCTCCGGCTTCATGGTCATTTTTGGTATCTAGGCTAAATTTCAGGGGGTAGATGTTTGTGTTTGCGGCCTTTGTTCGAAGAGGGTGGGAGAATAACTATACCAACAAAGATAAATGCGAATCTCACCTTTTTGTTGCAGTATTCCACAAGGGAGTGGCAAGTCTTTTTTTTTTTTTTTGGGGGGGGGGGGGGGGCGGGCGGACATCGACAAAAGGATGATGGACTTATGATGCTGCTATTCTTCCATTTCCTGGATATCTTGTTGCATCAAGTGAATAGAATTGATGAGAGAATAATGCATAAGTCTTCGACAACAAAAAAGGTTGAAAATAACACCATTGAAAACTAACATGGACAATACATTGATACCCAAAATAATGGCTTGGAAAAGGCAAGATGGCCATTCTTGGTATCTATCTTAATTTCTGGGGTGTAATTCTAGGTCTTCCAGTATCCTATGGTCATACCCTGCGAGGTGATTGGAACCCCATGCCTTGTCAAGAGCAGGGGGTCTAAGTGTAGCACCCACAAAAGGAATTGTTGAAACCTCCACCTAGTACAGTAATATCCAAACAGTGTGTAACCATCTAAACTCGTGCAGTCTTTTGGCCACAAAACCTATCATCCCAACAAAAGTCCTAACTGACTCCAAGCCCCTCTGTTTTTTGTCGGGATATGTCAGGTGACATGTTTATATCATAGTTAGATATGTTGCTGAATAATGTGAAATATGGTATGCTCAGGCTATAGTTTAAGGGCTATCTCTCTCTCTATCTCCAGTGCCCTCAAAATCCGTTTCCTCAGTTTAAGGGCTAGCATGGGCATAGGTGATTTCATTTTGAATTCCTGTAGAAGGACTACATGTGGATCAAACAACTAATCACATCCAGGACAAATTACTTTTCTCTAATCTTATACCTTCTTGTACCATAAATCATGGGGGTTTGATTCAAATGATTTTCCTATTCAACTACTGTAGGTGGTTTTGGGGTTGCATCTTAATTTTCCAAGGGTGTAAGTTGTCAAAAATGAATCATATAATACCAAACCGAATTGAGAGGACCCCCTCACCAAACCACAGTTAGCAGTTCGGTCATCAAAAATTCACATGTTTTCTCACTGGACATGCTTTTTTGCACCACCAGTTCCAGTCCCAAAATATTCCCGTCTGCTCCTCATTTGCGAGCTGCGCTTGCTGGGACATTGCTGTGGCCATGAATGGCGCTTTTCAATCCCCAGGCGGAAAAACCAACACCCCAACTAATATAAACTCAGCGGACCCGATGGCCATGGGAGTTTTGGCACGACTTCTTACCAGTGATCAGCTGTGATTTCTGATGGATGCTAGTTGGCTTCCCCACACCTTTGATTATAGTTGGTGGTGTGCCATCCCGCTGCAGAAATGCTTGGAGATTATGCCTGGGATGGGCTCAACCAACCACCAACATGAATAACTGAATAAATATATACTCCCCCCAAAAACAAACGGCTGGAACTATAACTTATAGATAAGATAGGTACCTTTGCCATCATAGAGTGCCAAGTGGCCATTGCCAAACCCAGTGAGTAGCAGTTTATGGCGGTCTGCGTTTCTATAAAACTTGATAGCGCTTGTATATGTATATATATATATATGAATAATAGGATTCCCTTCATGAAAGAGACAAATATATAATATTTTCCCACTCATACTAGGTTTTGGCAACCCCCCAAACTATATATAATTTTTACATGCGTGGGCCCGATAGATATGCCAGGTGCTCCATGACAGCGAGAATCGAGGGTTGATGTCAAAAATGCATCAAGACAAAGTCTGACAATCTACACCACGACTGTCACAATCGTGGTCCCCCTATGAAATATAGAATATATCTTCCAAAAATTTCAATGAATAGGAATTCATTAAATCCCTTAAGCAGAACCATATTTCATTCAATGAACGCTGTTTTTCTTATATACCCGAGGACAATCAACATGGCCATCATGCCCACTGACACAAAACGGAGCGGGGCAAATTTGTGGCGGGATGCGGGCTGGTAAGGAAATGTCCGTGCGTCACAGGCGTCTGAAGTTGTGAGAAAACACGAGGATCAAATTGACCTTAAGATCTGACATACCTTGCATGGACCCACCCATCGGCCCACCCAGAATGCAATACTCACAAATTGAAGGTATAGGTTGCTGTGGTTACTCAGGATTTACATCGGCGATGCGCGGGGTATATCCAACACATACCTTAAAACCATCGTGGTCGACCATTTGAAATTTTACAACAGTTTCCATGTTCAGACTTTTTGGAAAATCTCTATCCCATAATTACCATCCATGTATGGCAAAATTACCTACATTTGGTTCATTTTGTATGGGAAATGTAGGTAAATGTAGGTGAATCTACCATACCTGGAAGCTAATGTGTACCCATGATGTCCTTTATGTCCTTCATGTCCTTTCCACTTTCGGTGAAGGGGCAAAAAAAACAACTTTGATGAAAGTTGTTTGTGAAGCAAATGGCACAAATTCCAACATAAAGTCTCATACCTTCCGCGCCATGCTTTGGGATGAAATGGCCCTTTCCGCTATATGATCTATATTCTATCCACCTTTGTGTGAAGGCGTGGACACAAAAACACGGCTGAAAATCTTCAGAAAGATCTGATCAAAACGTCTTGAAACGGACGCCGGCAAGCACGTCTAACTGTATTTGATTTCACTAGTTTGCATGTCTTTGGCATGCTTTGGCACGCAGCACTACGGCATGCGTTGACTGCTTTGAAGATCTGGAAACCATCATTTTTAGGGTTCATGTTAGTTTTCGGGCTGTAGGTCTACTGTGTGGCGGTCGCTGCGCTGAAGCTATCTAGCAACCATTTGGGACATCGGGTTTCCAGCCAGTTTCGTTAGGACCAACTTTCGAAACTTTCCCCACAACGATCACCATGTCACCACGCGACTAGGTGAATTGACACTGGGGAACTGAATGTGTCTATATTATAATATCCAAACTCCCAGTTGCCTAAAACATGATTCATCCTGGTGGTCACTCTTACAGTGGCAACCATCCGTGGGTCGTTTGGGATCCCCAATCATGAAGTAAGGGCCTTTGAATGATCTGAAATGAGCCGCGTTCAAAACCCTTATGACATTCTATTATTGATTAATTGGGGATCCTTCTCTTGGCTCATTATAGTCCCCTAATAATTGGGTAGTGACTGGTAGTATAAATCCCCTATATACCGCAAATTTCACCAGGGTTTTGGTTACTGCTCAAATGTCAGGCCTGTCAGGCTGCGATCTGGGAAGCAAGGAAGGAAGGTTGGTGATTCATCCCGGGGCCCCCATAGGATCCATGGTACCGTATATTTACCTACATTTACCAAAAGTAACCAAAGGTAGGTACATATATAAAACATGGATCTTATGGGAAACTCTGAAGAAATCTGCGATTTCCTCAACAACTGGATGAGATTGGAATTCCATCTCCTCCCTGCAAAAACTAACATGGCACCTGAAAATGGACCACTGGAATTTCGGAAATTCCTATTGGAAAACCATCATTTTTAAGATTCCAGCTGTCGGGTTTCAGGGAAAGTTAATCTATTGATCCTAACTTTCAATCATAACCTCCAACAACTTAAAACACATGATTCACTTACAGATTTTGTTGGCCTAGCAGTTGGAACATCACGTGTTTTTTTTTTGTGGCTTAATTTTTGTTGATTTTGATTTCGGTGTATTTCCAATCCACACCTCCGAAATAAAGAAGATCATGAGAAACAACATTCAGTTCCTATCATATTACCCCAATGTTTCACGTAAGGGACTGCCTTCCTTTATATTCACAGCACTCTTCAAAGCTCAGCCATCGAATCGATGCACAGGTCATTGGGATCTTTGGAAATCTTCCTGAAAATCATCCAACTCTCTCAAATACTCATCCAGGGGAATGTAAATATTTACCAACTATAAAAATTACCATGAAAAATTACCAAATGTAGGCATACATATGCACATATGTATACACCATACATGGATCCTATGGGATAGGATACCATGAGACACGATATCTTTCATGGAAACGTTTCTTAACTAAGAGGTCCTTTCAAAACAAACAACCTCATGTCATATAAGTCTTTTCAATGCAAGCAAAATACCAGCTCCAAATACCTCTATCAAAACACCAATTTTTGAGTCTTTGTGCACTATCATGCTGAAAACACACATATACATGTTGGGTTCATATTCGCAGGCTTCCTCCAATCCTAGAAAGCATTGATGCTTCAAAAGGTTGGCAGGTTGCGTTTTTTGTTCACCCAAATTGTGAGTGATCGCAAACCCGCGGCTTTTTGCCATCCCTTCCTATGCGACAGACCTAGACCTGGCTGATTAATTCCGGTTTGTTTGTGCGAGTACTTCTCCCGTTGCTGATGTTTGCGAATCGTGAAAAGATGGGCAACATGGCAACTGGGTTTCTAGTTGGTGGTTATTTCAGCACCGATTTGAATCACATGTTAGCCAAAATGGTTCCAACCTCCCTTCTGGATACCCCGGGACGGCTTCAACAAAATTCATCCAACATCTGCCCAATCAGTATAGCTGGTCAACCAAGCCCCGCCAACTTACCCTAGAAAAAAGCCCTTATTAAGGACTAATTAACTATTGGTTTGGGGGACGCGTTAGGGGGGCATAGGTTGAACAGCCAACAAAAATCATTCATAAACCGTATTGCAAACATTCTTGGAAGGATGTCCCGATGTCCCCGACCTCTTGCTTTGCAATTGGGTCGATTTTTCTCGATGGTTTTGGCTGGAAAAAAAAAAGGTTTAGTTCGGGATCCGAATGCCTAAACGTGTTTCATAATCCTGTTGGTGAATGGCCTCCTGGGTGTGGTTTGAATCCCAAAATGCTCCATGAATTGAAACGAACAAGAACATTCAAAACTACTTGGTGGTTTTAACCCCCAGTTAAACAATATGCTCCGACCAAATTGTTCACCATTCTCCTCAGGGTTTGGGGTAAAACTATCATGTTTTTGAAACCAACCCTCTACTAGTGATACTGTTGATGGAAGACATCCCCAACAACCACCTGGGATGTCAAAAAGGCAGTATAAACAATGGGATAAACATGACATGGATAAAAAATGTAAGCTACCAATAAAATATCTACCTAAATTATGATAACAATACCTATAGAAAACGTCTTTTCGCACAATTCACAAATCTTCAGCTCATCTGAGGAGCTGATTCACCGAGCCATCATCCTGGAAGATGTTGGCGGGAATCAACCTACCCCCCTGCCCTATAAGGGAAACCAATGGTTTATGAGCCCTTAATTAAGGCCTTATTTCTGGGGGGGTACATTAAGGGGGTGGGGGGTAGGTTGACCAGCCATTGGCATTCCAGGCATGGGGCCCGTATGGGCTTGAAGGTATTTGGGCATAAAACATTGTCTTGCCCAAAGATAGGACAATCAATGAATTTTCGAATCAACATCTTGCTTTGCCAACAAATTTGAACAGTCTTGATTCTTGATGACCTAAATATGATCTGACAATAAAAGGAACATGGATTAGTTTTTGCTGCGAAACGTCACTAGCCCAAAAGTATCCAAAAGTGATGGATACAGAATCTGGAAAAGCAAAGCTTTGTAAACAGAAAACGCTTCCTGAAACCTAATGCCTAAGCAAATTTTGTTGTCTGTTTCATAATTAGAGATCCTGAAGCCATTGGCACTTTCCTACTAAGATTAATGATTAAATATAACGATCGGAATCAACACTCCCAAATGTGAACATAAGCTTGCTTAGAAGCCACATTGAAGCAGTACTAGTAGGTAATCAGTCAGTCAATCAATAAATCATAATAAATCCATCCATCAATCAGTTCTAGGTTCTAGCCACATCGTTGCAACGCTTTTTTCCCCCTTGTGAATTTGATAGAATGTCAATAAAACATCGCTCATGATTCATCATCTTTTCCGTTTTGTGGGTCCATGCTGTTACCCTCACCGTTTTTTGGGGAACTTTCCCATTTAAGGCCCTGAAAAAAAATTGATCGGCCACATTGTCCTCTCCCTGGTGTTTTGTTTGAGGGAAGCTACACTCAACTCCAACCATGGCAGCTCCTTTGAAACACATGGCAGCTTCGATCCGAACATCTTTCGGCCCATCTCAAAGGTGAGAATATTGAGACCTCATGTGACTCGATCTGATGTTTTTTGTTTTTTTTCCGGGTGATTGGTGTACTTTCCATTTCTCAACAAGGACATCCACAGAAATGATCAGGTGGGGAGTTTGATGTGAATCCAAACATGTCTTAGGGGTGCCGATCCTTCTTGTCAGGATGCCAGCATCCTGGTGATGATGATGGCATGCGTAGAGGGGATCACTTGAGGGGATATTCATATGAAAGGAAAAATAGTTCAACATGTCATACATATATATGTTGAATAATCATCGTAAGTTGAATTTATTCATATGTACTACGTAATATACTATAATATAAATGTGGCATATATTAAATAATCACTAAACAAACATATGTACTGAAACATACGCTATCACACGCTAACCCCCCAACAAGTCCAGCTCCAGTCACGGGGGAACATTGAAAACTGCCCAACATCGCATAAAAAAGGGAGCATTCGGATTCGTATTTTTTCATGGGGAATCTAGACCCTTGAAAACTCATATGACATTGGAAAATCACCATGTTCAATAGGAAATACATCTTCAAATGGTGGATTTTCTATTGTCAGTTTTCGGGGGGGTGTATATAATTTTTCATAACCTTTCGAAGTAGCTTCTAGGAAACGATCACATATCTTCAGGAAGCTGGAAAATCATCGACTCAAAATTACCTTCGGGGAATGGGATATGTTTTTTCGGTTCCCAGGGGGGGTAATCCTTCCCTTCGGCCAGAAAAGGCCATCGAACTCGGTCCGCATCATGTTCAGCCGGCCGACTTTTTGTGCACACTGCCATAGTTTTTTTCTTTTGGGAGCAAGGTCCAAAATTCAACAACATCTGGGTGAAACGCACACGGTTTAGCCGTTAATCAGTAATCCCAACCCTCCATAATATTGCGTAGACAATGAGCCACTTATATGGAGAGATAACGCTCATCTTCCAGCCAGGCATCTAATATTTGGTACGAAAGTTTGACTTCAATCTTCGTTGAGAGGGAGGGTATGCGACAATCCAGTGCCCAAAAGAATGCAACATTGTAACATATTATATATACTCCTGGACCTTCCAGTTTGGGTGCCAAATGGTTCCCTTACAGGGTGTCAACATACCATTCCTTCGGATTCTTTCTTGGCAACCCCTTGGAAGGTGCTGCTTTGAAAATATATCAACATATCACAATGATATTGCATTCCAAGCATCACCTGAAAAAAACAGAGGTCGTTATATTACCAACAGAAACCATGCAGTATGAAACTGGGAATCCCTGAAAATTACCATAAAATTTGCATCAAGATATCAAGTTTGATTCCCTTTTCAAATGGGTCCCATTTAATGATCCCAAACCATGACCAACCTTTCAGACACCCGCACTTGGTAGGATTGCCGGTGAGACAATCCAGTTGGTTGAGACCACCCTTACTGACCCATATGAATCCATATGACCCATGAATCACCCACCCCCCAAATGCACTATTCTTCAGGCAAACTACTCTTAAAACTAAGCATACATATCAGCAATGTCAAAATCACTCCGGCGACTGTGCTTCATGGGCAAGGCACACGTTTTGCCCATCGAAGCAAGGGGTATTACTGTACATTTACCAGAGTCTGTTTTTCACCGAAAAACACGGCAACCAAAAACACAGACACACAGTGCATATACAGTAATTGTATCCCTCAACACAAGAATTGCTGTTGGGAAGACATTTCTTTGGTTACTATTGAATGACATTGTAATATATTGTAATTATAACGCTTCCTTTAGAGAACATGTTTTCCTTGTGGATGCCAACTGTTCAAGGGGGCATATATACTAGTGATGTTTCGTCTCCGCCTCAAGCGGTACTATGAAAGCTCGTGTAAAATCGAAAAAAGTCCATACACAAAATGATATCAAAGGAGAAAGGACATCAACATTCATTCACAATCCAACAATGTGAAATGCAATCAAATGGCTTGAATCCATTCTAATGACATCACATAGAACAACATGACAACTTGTTTTTTAAATTGAAGAACATCATTCTTTGCCCTTTCACATCTCCCATCATCATCATCGTTGGCTTCTGCTTCATCGTTGCGCTGCCACTGGGAAAGTCTCCTGGCGCTGTGTGGTGCTTCATAATATCTCACACTTTACTCCCATGGGAAAAGTGTGGCCAAAATTACGAGATTGGTATATAGAAAAAATCTCACAACGCAACCCCGGAACAATTACAGATTAACAAGGAAACCATTTCTTCACCATAAAACATGCAAAAAAATCATGTATTTTTTTCTCAAAATGTCTTGGGTTGTTCCTGAAAGTTGTCTTCCAACCATCATTTTTCATGGGCGAACTGTTAAATTTCGGGGGTGTAGCCGTAAATATGATGCCTATTGCAGATGTTTTTCGTTTTGTCTCCTCAAAGCCGGGTGCGCGCATCTTTCAGGGAAACATCGGTTGATGAACAACCAAAAGATAGCTGGAAACAACAGTTTACTCCACTGGGGTCACATTTTCTACAGAGTTTCCAAATCATATAAAAACTAACAAGAAAGTTACTTGAGGATGTTCATAAGAATCCACCTCCTTTCGAACTTGGACCACTTCAACACTAGTTCATTCCTCAAATTTTGTTCCACCCCAAGAATTAACAGCCATTTGGCCCCTGTAAAATGATGACGATGATGACGATGATGATGATGATGATGATGATGATGATGATGATGATCATGATGATGATACTGATGATAATGATTGGAAGTTGGTACTTTCCTTTTGGGGGTCCTGGTCCGTTTTTTTTCGGGCAAAGTTGTAAACTGCAAGGGATTTCACCCTTGTTTGGCCGGAAATTCCGGAGTCATTCCCTCACGGCTCGACGTTTTTTTTTTCTCAGTCAATGTTTCTTGAATCCTACGAGCAAGTGATCAGGGTGAGCGCATGCAAAGGTCAGTGAAATGTCAACTGTCTCCATTCCAATCACTGTTAGATAGAGCATATGTTCATCCATTTCTTCGGAAAAAAGACATGCGGCAGGGGTATATTATCATCCTAAGCTTCCTTGAAAGATTCATGTATTAAGCCCCTGCCACAAAAAATGTCACATGTTCTTTTACACTGCGAGCATGAAAGACCTATGTTATGGTTTTTTGAGCGGTTCAACCTCGTTCAAGCCCAACCAGAATTGGTCAACATTTTTCCAACTTCAACCAGTATATCTCCCTGATTTCATCTGACAATGTCATCAGCCAAAGTCCAATTTCCGCACTTCTTGCGCATGTTTGTGCAAGCAAAGTGAAAGATTTTTGGTCTCTGAATCATTTTCATGTAAATATAGGGTGAGACAAGCCAGGGCCAGCAGAATCATGGTGCTCACCCCTATCAATTCCAGTTGAACGGACCCAGGTTGCCAAGTGTTTCAGCCACCGTTTCGTCCGTTGAACCGTGCGCCAAATCTACCGTGAACCCCCTTGGGGAAGCACCGAGGGAAACACCGAATTTCCACTGTGTTGACCTGTCAAGGCCGGTGCCTATATACAAATATATATATATATATAAAGATATACATGAATAATCAAACATGCATCACATTTGTGCATACAAACAACTATTGGCATACACTGATTGATATGATATAATATATCAATAGATCAATGAAGATCTTATATGATCTTATCATCAACATCATGAATTTGTTCATCCTTTTTGGTCTTCTGTATGCGGCTTCAAGCGGCTTCCCTTTGTTGGGTGTTGCAAGGCCCTGTAAGGCATCTGCAAGCACATCAGGCTGGCGTTTCTGCACGTCCCGATTGTCAGCCATGCCCCTGTCTTTTTCACTCCAATGAAATGGTTTTGGACTGGTAGATTCACAGAATTTTCTTGAAACAACAAATCGAGGATGAAATTACAAATACTGGGTTCTGCCTAAAGACTGTTAACACTGTATTTTTGTCCTTCGCCTTACTGCCATTGTTTGGCAGTAAGGCGAAAGTAATGAAGGTTGATAGGGATCCCCCGCTTAGAAATGAATAGATATGAATAGATTATTTACGCACCGTTATATTTTTTCAAATTGATAATATAATTGTATCACGGGGGCATGACAGAGAGTGCCGGGAACACTTTGTTGCTGAAGTTAAAATCCCACTGACACAACGCCTGAAGAACGGCAATCACTTGTTCATCTTCTTCACTTGTCACCTCTTTGTGACGTGTCCCATTTTGCCATGGTAAAGTGACAAGTCAAAAGCCAGTCCTACAAGTTCTCAGAAGCCGTCATCCTTCCTTTGGGCCGCAGGCCAGTGCGATTTTAACACGGTTTTTGCGCGTGTGAAAGCCGAAAAAAGATTCACGACCACTGCAGACCCGGTAGAAGAGAAGGCACCATTGTCTGTGCTTTACGTTTAGTCATGTCTGAGTGAACTCTCCTGACACCAGGGGTCATTATATATCCAGCCCAAACAATGCACTATTGTAAGGGAAAACTCTGAAAATTACTGTAAACTTGCATTCGTTGGTCCCTCCAAATGGGTAATTTAATGACACCCCTACAGTCTTCAAAACATTCTGTACACTAGTGAATTACAGTATTCATTTCTATACCTAAGGAGTCAACATAGAATGATACAATTACGGTAAAACATCCCGGCAGAAATCCAACCAACTACGTAAAAAGAAAGAACACACACACACACCTTTTTTTTCGGGGGCGGGGGAGGGTTACCTCACATTGTACTTTCACCTGACAAATATCAGGTGAAAACTTGCCAAATGAAATTATCACTATATATAGTTAAGCTGTTTCAATCGTAGCTTGTGAAGAGGTAGTGCTTGTAACACAGCCAATTAGGGAGTTGTTTTTGCTGCTATTATGGCTGGTCAACCGACCCCCCTCTAACGTACCCCCCTTGAGAAATAAGGGCTTAATTGCCGTGCCGTGCTTATTAAGGGAAACCAAAAAGTTCTCAATAAGGCCTCATTTCTGCGGGAGGGGGGGGGTGTTTTTCTTTTGGAGGTACAG
>DF242047.1:28201-63017 GCA_000507305.1 Breviolum minutum Mf 1.05b.01 | reverse complement strand
ATATCTATTTTAAAAAAAAAATTAAGATAAATATATTTCTAAAATATTTATATAATAAAAAAATCAAATTAATATTTAGATTTTTTGTATTTAATATAAATAAATTTCGTAAATAAAAAAAATATTTTTATTTTTGGAATTTAATATTATTATAGTTTATAAGTAATTAAAAAATATTAATAAAATTTAAATATTTAATATTGATTTGGTAATTAAAAAAAGGATATATAATCTTAAAAAAAATAATTTGGAATGTCTTTAATTTTGTATTTTAGAAGAAATATGCCCGGAATAGCAAAGTACCATTCGGCTAATGATATATGATAATATATGATGATAATACCGAGATATTGATTGTGGAAAAGCCAATATGGAGAAGTGCATGGAGTTGCTGCCGGGCTGACACAAAGCTGACATATATAATTCTATCTGCTGACACAAAGCTGAAAAAGTATGAAAACATATGAAAAAGTGCCAAACCAAACTAGTATGAAAACATATGAAAAAGTGCCAAACCAAACTTGGACAGGTTGGAATTGGTGCATGCAGGCAATGGCTCTGACTCTTGGGACGCAACGTTTTTGAAAGGCGACCTGAAGGCCAGACCAGGCTTGCAAAGAGAAGCTTTACCGGAAGAAATGCAACACAGCAGCTATACAAAGCATGTCAGCATTCCTTCAAAAATCTTGCCTTAGAGTGGTTGCTAAGACAAGACTTCCAAGATTCCGGATTTAAATCGTTGCAAAGGTATCCTTGTACCCTTGCCATCGGCTTTGGCCAATTCCGAATTTGGAGCGCTTCTGGCAATGCTTTGCTGGGGCTCTGTGCAAATCAACCGGATGTAAAATCAAAAAGAAAGAGCTGAGCTCTGATGCAAAGCCTCGTGAACAACCTTTTCTAGGTTGCACAGGATGCCAGAGTGCCAAAAATTGTTTAAATCACCATCTGCACCTGTCCAATGCGTTGCTCATGCAGGATATTCCATCTTTCCGGATTTCAGTATATCTCTTCTGGATAGGAATGCAAAAAATGTGGCTATCTAGGTCGGCAAAAAAATTGAGCATAGAAATTGATGACCCAAATCCACCCTCGCATTGGCAGCCTAGCTCTTTGTGAATGCAAGTTCTACAAGTTCCAACGTGTGTCGGTCCAGCCTATTCTCCCTCACCCTGATGCTGCTCGGCTTTCAGACACTTGGCGACAGGTGTCGACCTCGGCACGATGTGGTAAGGTCGAATGCGCGCTCAGGACACTAGAGGAGTCTGTCAGAGCCTTTTCCAACCGAACACACTGCAATTAATGTTTCAAGACTATGCTTTCGCATCTGGAGCCCCAAGGTGCTGACTGGGACGGGAAATAAACAGTAGCTACCAGTGGAAACCAAAACCGCTTATGACTACATTGGAGAAAAATCAAAAATCTGATCAGCCCCACGACTCCAGAAAGCTGTCTGCAAATCAGCATCCTTTAGATTCCACGACCAACCTACCACCTACAACTCGAGATGCTGCCGGAGACACTTCAACACAACCATTTGTTCCTTGTTGTCCTTCACAATCTGAACCAACTTCCTTGATTTGGGCCAAAAAATTGAAACCCTCGACTGGAAGGCACTGCATCATGTCACTAACTTGAAAGGGATCAATTTAATTAGAATCATCAGGACTGGAGGTGGTGCCACTCTACTGGTTGCTTAAGAAAGGATTTAAGAAATGACTTGATCTTTATTAATTCTATTTATGTCTTTTCTACTTCTTGGAAAACATGGTACAGAGACAAGTGAGCATAAAAATATGCACGAAACCTTTTTACTGGCTAGGTGTCAATTTGATATCAAGAAATCAACGGAAAATGTAGAAAAACACTCTGAAACTAAAGGCAAGATTCTTCAACGTCTTTTCTTCGTTCAGATTGACTCGGATGCCCGCGTTCATCAGAGCAAAGCCAAGATCTCTGACATCGTGGACATAGTTATCGGCATATTCTCGGGCACCAACTGCACGTGCCTGAAGGGATCTGAGCGTGTTGGACCGGTTAGACTCGAGCTCTTCAGCCCTTAACAGAGCTTGGGGGCTTGTGGGGTTGACTTTGTGGAACGCTGGGAAGAAGAGATGATAATGGAATGGCATCTTGTTTATTTAAGGAACCGAACACAGAACAAACAAATGCATCTAACACATTCAAATACATCACAAAACTAACCCCTTGCCACTGAGAGACTTCACAAAGCCGACGTCTCCAAGTCCCTACATCCGAAACCAAAGGTGCAATGCGGAAATCTCCTGACACGGAAAGGTTAGACTCAGGGAGATTCAGGGATCACTTAAAACACTAAAATCGATTTAAATCCCAATGCTCAACCTTCTCGCCAAGACGCCCGTGGCGAGCACCGGCGGAGGAGCCATTCGCTTGCCGGACTCTCTCCAACTTTTCAATTGCGCCCGTGCCTTGATTTTACAACCAAAAACTGCAAGAAATAGTCATCAAAAGCTTGACATCTCACTGCGAAGCGACACTTGGCACTGAACTTGACACCTGACATGTTTATGTACTGGGAATCTAGCGTCCGACCTTGGGTGCCATCACAGGGGTTGAACAAGGTTGAAAACAAGTTGAAAACAATAAATAAAGCAGTTGAAAATGTTGATGTGCAAAGACCAGAAAAACAATGATGCCCCACTCGTCGAAGTATTTCTGCCGTATTGGGCGCCAATCGTCGACACCGACGGTGCGGAAGGCCCTGTGGACTTCTTGTTTGGCGCGCCCGCCCCAAACAGGACAATCATCCGGAATGTGGAAGGTATTGAAGTTCAGGTAGTAAATGTGTCGGGCGCATTCAGCAGCTTCGTGAATCCAGTAGTCTTTACAAATGAACTCATTCCCAACCTTAAGCAAGTTGTCCAAGAAGACTAAGCTAGAGTTGTGGCCAGATAGAGCTGCCTGAGGGATAATAGCCGACCATACTCCATTGGCACCCGCACCAACTGCCTCAATGCTGGCTGCGTCCTGTAAATTTCCGTCACCGGCATGAGCATGCACCAGAACTCTGTACTTCTCCTCCACTGGAAAATGTTCACGCAACCACTTCACAATTACTCTGTAGTCAGAGTTGAGTGCCAAACCTCGGCTTTCTTCAGTGAGGATTGCTACGACTCGGCGGCGAAAGATTTCGGACTTCTTCCATGTGCGAAATGCAGCTTCGGCCTCCTGAAGAAACAGGATGAAACAGGAGGCAACCACGGACAGCCATTTTAAAATGGAACTATATAAAACACTTGAAAGATTTAGTGTTGTTGAGGGATTCGCAGAAATACAGTACCTCACCACACTATTGGGGAGCTCTTCTGCTGGGTCCTTTTGCTTCTCTGGATTCATACCTCCACCATGTTGTAAATCGCAAAACCTTGGTTTCCAGGGACGGGAGAACCACTCTTGGCGTTGGCATATTTTTAATCACAGCCAACGTTTCATTCCTGGCCTCAGAATTTGCAAAAACAGATCACTAGTGAAACATTTTAGATTTGCAGGCTGCTGCTGAGAAATTGTAGGTCCAATCTTTTGTTTCAATCTGATTCTCAGGCCTGTCTCGCAGGACACAGTTTACATACCTTTCAAGCTTCCACTATGCAACCAAGAGAACTCCATCAGGTCCACCAAATTCAATGAGACCTCACCCTTGGCAGCCGTTGAGTTCACTTTCCCATCAGCTCGCCAGGGATCTTCTGGCACTCCCTCCATTCCCTTGAAGATCTTGTCGAGCTCCTGCCCATGGCCCATGGAAAATGTTACTTCGGAGCCCTCCAGCATCCCAGACACCTCACACAAGATAAGACTTGCTATTTGCTAATCCTAAGTTGTTGCATCTTCTTGCGCATTGGACACAAGTTCCTTCGATGTAAGGGACAGAAACCTTCAAGGACAAAGCACAAGCATCAAAAGATGCCAGAAGCACATTCGCTTTGCAAGAACTTGCAGCAAAATATTCACACTATGCCAGATTCCAAGCTTGGAATCCAAGATCCACATGGGGAATGCACTCTAGATGGGAGCCCCAATGTAATGTACAATGTTTATCAATGTTTCAGTAGAGAAACAATTCAAATGTCTCACTTCAGTTACTAGTCCAAGCGCTATTGCAGTTCTGCAGAAAACTGTTGCTTCTGGTCACAAATAGAAAATCAACAGAGACTTGGAATGTATAGCAAAGTATTGCCGCAATTGCCCATGCTGACTTGAATTCGTTCTTTGACATTAAAAAAACAACATCCAGGTGCTCCTCAACTGCTTCGATCACCGATGCAACGAAGTCTGTCTGCTTGAAGCGAATGGAGGCCTTCCTTAAAACACAGCACTTTGAATCCTCAAAATAAGCTGTTTAAACATGTTTTAAGAGGTCTTTAAACTTTGGGTCACAATGAAATGCCTGGAAAACATTGTGCAAATGCTTTTGCTTCATGTTGATCTTTTAGATCTTTTTGAGATGGTCTTGTGAAAGCACTTCCTTTTGATATCTTGGATGCTTTTTCACGCTTCGGAATATACGACAGTCACCTGCAACAGCAAACGACCGGATGCTAAGCAAAGTGTAGTTGTCATCGTCAAATCCAAGAATGCATTGGGAACGTTGAAGTCCTTGATACATTGGATGCCTGCTTGGCCTCAGACTTTCAGTGCCATCCGCTCCAAACACTCTTGGACTACAAGGGTGACAGCATCTGACAGCTGAATTTCAACTGTTTGAACGTGTTTGGACTTCTCACACTTGCTGGTGATCTAAGATCTACCTACACACCCGAAAAGAATTGTGGACAACACTGTACCATTGGCCATTGGCATGAATATGGCAGGAGGCATGGCGACCAATTCCTACGAAAGGGTCGTTTAAGTACAGTTGGTGCTTCGACTATGACTAGAGTGCCTTCAACGCACATCCTTCGTAGCTCATCTGTTTTGCACTGCTGCCAAAGCCTTCTTGCCAGAAAGACGAGAGGGATAGGGCACAGAATCATAACGCATGGATTATACCAGAACAGAATATAATATATGTATTTTCTATACATATTCATTTTCGCGAGTAATAGTGCTCATTATTCCAAGCAGTGTTGTCCAAACAGTTCTGGCCAATGTCCAAACAAATTCGAGTCACGATCATCTTTTCCTGGCGCAAACATGATGATCATTCCATCCATGGACTGCTTCTTGAGGCGCATCCATTCAAGGATCTGAGTTTCCTGAGACGACCAAGCTGTGTTTGCTGAGAGTAGTACAACAAACCAAACAAAAAACATCACAAAACAACAGACAGCATGAACATGAACGATTTTCTTTCATCACATTGAGTCTCTGGAGTGTACGACCAGCCATAGTACTGACCGCTGATGGCAATGTTTCTAAGATGCATCTTTTGCACAATCTGCAGGCAGAGGTATTTCATATAGCCCGTGTGCCCGAAAGGGGTCGTGGTTGCAGGCTCTCGGACAGTATGGTCCATCACCACTGGACGAGTCTGCCTCAGATTTTTGACCTTGGCAGTCAAACCAATCAAATCACTTTCTGAAATCATTGAACACGGCCATAGATCAATTTGACTAAGGGTTGAAAAGCGCCACAATCTGACAGCCAAAGCAGCCGAGCAACCACCTGGACAACCTCTGGGTTGTTGTCATCACTCACAAGAGGCGGGCCTTTTGGTCGTTCCGGGTCACCTCCCGGGTCTTCCAACAGCTTGAGGAAATTTTCCTGGGAACCATTCAAAAGAACAAACAAAGTGACCGCATCAATAATTTCAAGAAGTTTGACCTTTGCCAACTTCCCCCATCAACAACTGAAAGTGAGTTCCAACCACAAAGAAATAAAATGAGTGATATCAACACAGAAATATATAAATATATGTATTTAGTGTGAAATCTTCCGTATAGTTCCCTTGATGTGACTAAGAGGTAACATGAGAGGTCATGCCTATCCATCTGCGGTCATTCCCGCGTCAAATGCCAGTGGTGGGTAGCGGTTGCGGAACGTCGTGGGACGACGTCTTGAGCCATAGTCTGTGGTGGTGAAAAAGGTCGCTGGGCGCTTCTGAGACAGGGTCTCATTCTTTAATCAACTGGATACTTGGATCCTCCTTTTCATTTGATTGGTCGGGGACCACTTCTTGATTCTTGAGGGCTACTGGTGGGTCTTTCACATTGGTAGCGGAGCCAGGGTGCTCCAGCTTTGGTTCTTTGGACCTGGTAGCTGCAAGAGCTAAAGATCCAACAAGGGCCTTTGCAACAATTTTGATCAGCTCCTCTACGGTAGCTGCCCTCACGATCCTGACTGGATCATCATGCCGTCTGGAGTAGATGTTCCCGTGGCTCCAGAGGATCCTACGGTGGTGAATGCACCTCAACTACCATGGAATCAGATCCCTCGTTTCATTCCAGGAACAACCAATGTTCAGGAGTATACGGCCAAGATGCGCTTCTTGGCCAGCATGTGGCCTAGTACTCACTTGGACCAGCTTGCCCCTCGAGCAGCTTTGATGGTGGAGGGCACCGCCTTTCGTAAAGTGGCTCGTATCCCTCCTTCAAAACTTAAGGTGAACAGTGTTGATGGAGTGGCGGCCCTAGTAGCTGCCATCGGTGGAAGCTGGGGTTCAACAGAATTGGAGGAACGGTATGAGTACTTTGAGAAAGCTCTCTATGGAACCATCCAACGACCTGATGAATCGCATGACAGCTTCTTGTCGAGGATGGAGGCCAACTTTGTTGAACTTTTGGCCAGGGACACCAAGCTAGAGGAGGTGCAGGCCTATGTGCTTCTTCGCCAAAGCCTCCTGAACTCCGAGGACAAGAAGAAGATTCTCCTTGAACACGGTGGCAATCTTCGCTATGATCCGGTGGTGAAGTCCTTTCGTCTTCTTGGCAGCCGCTTCTTTGCAGAACTTCAAGGAAGCANAGTAGCTACCTGTTTTGTGTCAAGCACTGATCGTCCCAGCTTGGCCATTTTGGATACAGGAGCAAGTCGATGTGTGATTGGTGAAAATGTTTGGAAACAAGTGCTGACCAGCTTGCCCGAGATTCTGCAGAGTCAAATTCGTATTCATGACAGTCAAGTGAAATTTCGTTTTGGCAATAATCAGTCTCTTACAAGTTCCTTTCGTGTACAAGTTCCTTTGATGAATCAATCAGGTAAGAAAAGATTGTGGCTTTCCATTGAAGTAGTGCCTGGTAACACGCCATTTCTTTTCAGCAAGAGAGCTTTCAAACAACTTGGTGGCATTCTGAACACCACTGATGATTCTTGCTTTCTTCAACGCCTGAATAGATCCATCGATTTGAGCTTAAGTAAGACTGAACTGTATTTGCTTGATATCGCCCAGCTGTGCCTTCCTGACCACTATCCACCCAATAATTCAGTATCCGAGAGTTTTCATGTTGGGGTCACAGAACGACATGAGTCTGTTGAACATGAGTCACCTGATACTGATCATCGTGTTTCACATCCGATAGCCAACATCTCAAGTGCGAAGACAGTCATTTCGAGCCCATCGATTCCCGAGTTTGTTTACAATGCCTCAGGGTCAGATGCTGATCACGTTGAAAGGAATTGCCGAGACTCTGCTGAGTCTATTGACCCTTCTCCTTCAGGTGATGATGCATCAGATCGAAACCAATCCAGCCCTGGAGTCGGAGGAAGAGAGCCCTCATCAATCCGAGACTCAAGCCATGATGAACAACATGATGCAAGAGCTCCGAACCTTCTGCAGGAGATGATGAATCAGCAAACCGTGCATCACGTTCAGAGGCTGCAAGTGGACCCCAGACTGGACGTCTTTCCCTTCCTCCAGAAGGGACAACACGTCGAGGATTGAACCTGAGTCGTCCATCAATGGAGACCACGTCCCAGCAGTCATGGTCAGTGTTGGAGGAAGAGGAGATCTTACTGGAAGAACGGTTGGTGGAAGAAGCCATTCAGAACTTCAACCGCCCTCGTGGAGTACCTGCTCCTCGAAGTCCTCCTGTGATGGCTCTGCCCACATCATCAACGACCAATCCAACAAGTACAGTGGTGACTCCTGGAACAAGCTTGGTTCCTGCAGTGCCGTCACCGGCCCTCAACATGGAAGAGTGGGGACGTCGTGTGATCACCTGGGGAAGGAAACATCGAGGACAGACCTTCGAGTACGTTCGAATTCACGACCCAGGCTATGTGACATGGAGCATGGCTCGATTCCGAACACTGCCTCCAGATCAGCAAGATTTCTGTCGATACTGCCAGTTGATGGAATCCAACAACAGCTGAAGATGGACACTCGTTTTTGCATAGATAAAGGTTTCCGTAGATCTGTCGCTGAAACTAGAACATTCCTAAAGAAGTCTCCTCAACAGCCCAGCTTTGATGTAAAGACCTCTGAGAGTCTAGAACATGCCGCCCGAATTGCTGAGGAAGCCTTTGTATCTCCGCAGTCGAGTGTTGTGAGAGAGCCACTGATCCTTTTAGAAGTCTATGCCAACGAACACAGTTCTCTTACTGAGGCTTTTCTGAAAAGAGGTTTTTCAGCCATGAGATTCACCAAGAAAGATGGTGATTTATCCACAGTTGAAGGTCGACGTAGGTTATGGGATATCATCTCCAGGTTTCAACCGGAATACATATGGGTTGCTCCCGAATGTGGCCCATGGTCTGGTTGGTTACGTCTAAACCAATTCAAGAGCCTTAAGCTGTTTGATAAGATTGAATCTGAACGTCAAGTCCAAAGGACTCACATCGAACTGTGTGCCAAGTTGTGCAGATTTCAGAAGGATCGAAATCGCCAGTTCTGCCTTGAACAACCCTTGAGCTCACAGATGCCTCAAGTAAAGGAATTTCAAGACATCCTTAACTTGACCATAAAATCAACTTTCGATATGTGTGCTTTTGGTTTGAAGATTCCTGGAACCGAGAGATTCCTTCGCAAGTCCAGCATGTTGTTTACCACTGACGTTGACTTGGCACAGAAGTTAGAAACTTTCCGTTGTCCAAATAATCATGAGCATCAACCCATCGCTGGAAGTGTGTCTGTGAAGCATCAACGCCAGGCGCTTTCACAATTTTGCGCTTCTTACTGTCGAGGCTTTGCCGTCAAGATCGCTGGGATCATTGGTAGACGTTTTCAAGAAGCCTTCCATGAAGATGAATCACCTCTCAAGAAGTTTCGTTTTTCGGCCCATCCTCACAAAAGGGCTAGGCTAGATAATTCGTCTCAGAAACCTGATCCTATTGACCTTGATTCCGATGAGCTGACAGCTCCGGGCACCGGTAGTAACGAGCCAGATCCGAATCAGGCTCCTGCTGATGCAGGCAGATCGTCAGGAAGCGAAATTTCCTGGAACTCACTCATGTCTATGGCTGATGGATGTGCCCCCAGAGTTGGTAACATGAGACTCGGAGCCGACTCCGAAATCACCCAGAGCATGCAGCGTTTAGTTCCAGGAATGCACATTCAATGTGTTTTCGTTTGCAGAGGTACTGAAAGATTCCAGGTACCCCCACAGATCACTCCTGACTTTCCTGTTCGATACACTGTTTGTCAACATCGTCATAACGGAACCATCCATGATTTTGGTGCTGAAAATTGGACTGAATTGAAGCGAAGCTTACGCATTCGTGCTAGTGTTCCCAGCAAAATGTGTTTAACTGCTTTCGGAACTTCATTGAATGTGCCAGCTGATGATTCTGCCATTTCGCCACCTATGCCTGCTCCTGCCGAGCAATCAGTCCTGCCTTCCATACCTGAAGAACCTGAGATTCCAAGACCTGAAGACATCGCTCATCCTAAGTTGCCTGACCTTTGTGAAGGATGGGCTCCACCGCCAACACCCTTACATGGTCCCAAATATCGAGCACTTAGTGACCAAGAGAAAACCGATTTAGCTTTGGTTCATAGAAATCTTGGACATCCTGACCCTAACGTATTGTCAGCCCATTTGAGAGTTCAAGGTGCAGCACAGCACATTGTTGAAGCCGCTCTTGAATATGTGTGTGATACATGTGTAGAGTCCGTCGGCCGTAAACATCAAAGACCTGCAAAGTTACATGATCCTTTGGAATTCAATCAACTTGTAGGTATTGATGGGTTCTATTGGTCAGGGAGACAGGGTTTCCAAGTACATGTTCTCCATTGTATCGATGAGTCATCTCTCTTTCACCTTGGAAGACGTTGGAAGAATAGAAATCCCGATTACGCCATGAACCTTTGGAATGAATTTTGGACATCTTGGGCTGCTAATCCCCAAAAGATCTACTCAGATCCTGCTGGGGAATTCAGGTCACAGGAATGGAAGACATCCCTTCAAGCCCGTAACATCTGCCCAGAGCTGACCACTGAAGCGTGGCAACGTGGTCGTGTTGAGAGACATGGTGACATACTCAAGGCCATGATTTCACGATATGATCAAGAGTCTCCAATACAGACCCCGGAACAATTTGATCAAGTTTTGATCATGTGTTGCCAAGCCAAGAATTCTCTTTCTAGACATCAGGGATACAGTCCCGAACAGATTGTTTTGGGGAAAGCTGTTTCTCTTCCAGCTTCCATTTGTAGTGATGAAAGTCTCAGCGCTCACAGCCTTGCTTTAGGAAGTGATCAGGATAGCGAAAGATTCAGAAGACACCTGGATCAACGTTCTCTTGCCCGTCGGGCTTTCTTGCTGACTGATAATGACCAGGCTCTTCGTCGAGCCTTATATCGCAAATCCAGGCCAACTCGTGGACCATTTCTTCCCAATCAATTAGTGATGTATTGGATGAAGCGCTCTAAATCAAGCAGACATGAGTGTGGTCGATGGCATGGACCTGCGAAAGTCGTTATGCAAGAGAGCAACTCCGGAGTTTGGATTTCTCACATGGATAGATTATTCCGGTGTGCCCCTGAAAGTCTTCGACCGGCATCTCTAAGGGAATGGAATTCAAGCAGTGGAAATCCTGTGTTTGTTCCACAGCAAAGTTCTTTTGAACCTCCAGAGCTTCCTTCACCTGTAGGTCCCATGGAAAACCAGAATGCCTTAGAACCTCCTGGTTATGAGTATGCACCCACTACACCTGGTGATCCTGATAATGAAATACCTGTGAGTCCCCAAATTTCTGGACAACCTGAGAGCGAAATCGTTCCTGAAAGCCTTCCTCCGACTGAGATGTTTACTCCTCAGGTCAGTCAGGATCCCACGGTCCCATTGACTTCCGGAGGTACTGGTGGTGAATCATCTGCGATTGACTTAGAGACTCCAGAAGCCGATAGTGATGACGCACTGTGTTCCTCATGTCAACCCATTTTGCATTGTGAAGATATTCTTTCCACATCAGAAGATCTGTTGTTCTGGGACACGCTAAGTGCTAACCAACAAACCAGTGATATTCTTTTGGCCCATGATGAACGGGTGTTTCATGCCGAGCCCCTCACTTGTTGTGAAGAACAGTGTTATAGCTTGGAAATTGACTTGAATGAAAATGACCTTCATAAGTGGTTGAATGAAGCCAAGCCAGAAGCCATGGTTCACGTTGCCAGTGTTTCTAAACGAGCTCGAGCTGAGGTGCAAGTAAAGAATCTATCTCTAGAGGAACGCATTTTGTTTGAAAAAGCCAAAGATGCCGAATTAAATTGTTGGATTCAAACTAATGCTTTACGACCTGTCCTTCGACAGAACAGATTCTAAAGAGCCGTTGGGTCTTGACTTGGAAGAACTTGGAAGATTCCAGTGCCCAACCCAATAATTCCACTCAGAATTCTCGTAAAGCCAATGCAAGATTAGTGGTTCTGGGTTTCCAAGACCCCAAGTTAACGGAAGTAGCTCGTGATGCACCCACATTGACTCGTGAAGGTAGAAACACGATTCTTCAGACCATTGCCAGCATGAAATGGCGTCTATCCTCTTTTGATATCAAGACAGCATTTCTAAGAGGTAAAGCCGATGATTCTAACCCCTTGGCCATGGAACCACCTGTTGAACTTCGTAAGAAGCTGGGTCTTACCGATCATCAAGTCTGTAGTCTCATTGGAAATGCATATGGGAGAGTGGATGCACCACTTCTTTTCTACAAGGAATTGGTAGCTCAACTTAAGAAGCTGAACTTTCAAGTACATCCGCTAGAGCCTTGTATCTTCATTTTGGNGCCGGTAATCCCCAAAAGATCTACTCAGATCCTGCTGGGGAATTCAGGTCACATGAATGGAAGACATCCCTTCAAGCCCGTAACATCTGCCCAGAGCTGACCACTGAAGCGTGGCAACGTGGTCGTGTTGAGAGACATGGTGACATACTCAAGGCCATGATTTCACGATATGATCAAGAGTCTCCAATACAGACCCCGGAACAATTTGATCAAGTTTTGATCATGTGTTGCCAAGCCAAGAATTCTCTTTCTAAACATCAGGGATACAGTCCCGAACAGATTGTTTTGGGGAAAGCTGTTTCTCTTCCAGCTTCCATTTGTAGTGATGAAAGTCTCAGCGCTCACAGCCTTGCTTTAGGAAGTGATCAGGATAGCGAAAGATTCAGAAGACACCTGGATCAACGCTCTCTTGCCCGTCGGGCTTTCTTGCTGACTGATAATGACCAGGCTCTTCGTCGAGCCTTATATCGCAAATCCAGGCCAACTCGTGGACCATTTCTTCCCAATCAATTAGTGATGTATTGGATGAAGCGCTCTAAATCAAGCAGACATGAGTGTGGTCGATGGCACGGACCTGCGAAAGTCGTTATGCAAGAGAGCAACTCCGGAGTTTGGATTTCTCACATGGATAGATTATTCCGGTGTGCCCCTGAAAGTCTTCGACCGGCATCTCTAAGGGAATGGAATTCAAACAGTGGAAATCCTGTGTTTGTTCCACAGCAAAGTTCTTTTGAACCTCCAGAGCTTCCTTCACCTGTAGGTCCCATGGAAAACCAGAATGCCTTAGAACCTCCTGGCTATGAGTATGCACCCACTACACCTGGTGATCCTGATAATGAAATACCTGTGAGTCCCCAAATTTCTGGACAACCTGAGAGCGAAATCGTTCCTGAAAGCCTTCCTCCGACTGAGATGTTTACTCCTCAGGTCAGTCAGGATCTCACGGTCCCATTGACTTCCGGAGGTACTGGTGTTGAATCATCTGCGATTGACTTAGAGACTCCAGAGGCCGATAGTGATGACGCACTGTGTTCCTCATGTCAACCCATTTTGCATTGTGAAGATATTCTTTCCACATCAGAAGATCTGTTGTTCTGGGACACGCTGAGCGCTAACCAACAAACCAGTGATATTCTTTTGGCCCATGATGAACTGGTGTTTCATGCCGAGCCCCTCACTTGTTGTGAAGAACAGTGTTATAGCTTGGAAATTGACTTGAATGAAAATGACCTTCATAAGTGGTTTAATGAAGCCAAACCAGAAGCCATGGTTCACGTTGCCAGTGTTTCTAAGCGAGCTCGAGCTGAGGTGCAAGTAAAGAATCTATCTCTAGAGGAACGCATTTTGTTTGAAAAAGCCAAAGATGCCGAATTAAATTGTTGGATTCAAACTAATGCTTTACGACCTGTCCTTCGAAGAAGTCTCAATCCAGAACAGATTCTAAAGAGCCGTTGGGTCTTGACTTGGAAGAACTTGGAAGATTCCAGTGCCCAACCCAATAATTCCACTCAGAATTCTCGTAAAGCCAAAGCAAGATTAGTGGTTCTGGGTTTCCAAGACCCCAAGTTAACGGAAGTAGCTCGTGATGCACCCACATTGACTCGTGAAGGTAGAAACACGATTCTTCAGACCATTGCCAGCATGAAATGGCGTCTATCCTCTTTTGATATCAAGACAGCATTTCTAAGAGGTAAAGCCGATGATTCTAACCCCTTGGCCATGGAACCACCTGTTGAACTTCGTAAGAAGCTGGGTCTTACCGATCATCAAGTTTGTAGTCTCATTGGAAATGCATATGGAAGAGTGGATGCACCACTTCTTTTCTACAAGGAATTGGTAGCTCAGCTTAAGAAGCTGAACTTTCAAGTACATCCGCTAGAGCCTTGTATCTTCATTTTAGAATCCCAGGGTTCCCAGGGTAGGATCCTTCACGGTGTTCTAGGAACCCATGTTGATGACGGTATTTGCGGCGGTGACCAATATTTCCATGATCAAATTGATAAACTCAAAGCTGTGTTGCCCTTTGGTGCCTTCAAACAACAGAGATTTGTTTTCACTGGTATCGCTTTAGAACAACTGCCAGACTTTAGTATCTCTGCCAATCAAGAGGACTACGTCCATGCAATTCCTGCCATTGATATCGGCCGCCAGAGAAGACAGCGACCTTATTAATGAAGCAGAATTGACTAAACTGCGTGGATTGGTTGGTAGTCTGCAATATGCAGTGACTCATACTAGACCTGACATGGCTGCTAAGTTAGGTGAAATTCAATCTCAAATGTCCCGTGGAACAGTTGCCACATTGATTGCGGCTAACAAAGTTTTGAGGGAAGCCCAAGAGTTCGCACATGTAAAGATTTGTTTTCGACACATACCTGTCTCTGAAGTGTCGCATGTTTCTTTTGGTGATGCATCATTTGCTAGTCCTAAGCAATTGTCGTCTCATCAGGGAACCATCATATGTGCCACCGATCAGAAACTCAATGATAATGAGCAGGCTCCCATTTCTCCGCTGATTTGGACATCTAAGAAGATCTCTAGAGTCGTCAGGTCGACTCTTTCTGCTGAAGCCTTTTCGATGTCTAGAAGTGTTGATCAGCTTGGATGGATGCGCTTGCTCTGGGGTGTTTTAGTGATTCCTAAGTTTGACTGGCGGAATCCAATTGTGGGTTTGAAGCAATTGCCTATCTCCATCATTGTAACTGACTGAAAAAGCCTTTATGACCTGGTAACTCGTTTAGCCATGCCTTCATGTGAAGAGTTTCGTACCACCTTAGCAGTTCTACTCATTCGAGAAAGATGTAATGAACATAGTGTCTTCAGGTGGATACCCACATCCCTCCAATTGGCGGATCCACTTACTAAGCCGATGGATTCAGTTCTATTGCGTACGGTGCTGGCCTCCGGGGAGTTTCAATTGTTTGATGAACAAGCATCTCTCCGGTGTAACTCTGAAAGGAAACAGGCCATTTCGTGGATTAAGTCAAAGAGCCAGTCACATCAATAATTGTTTTTGGGGAGTGTGAAATCTTCCGTATAGTTCCCTTGATGTGACTAAGAGGTAACATGAGAGGTCATGCCTATCCATCTGCGGTCATTCCCGCGTCAAATGCCAGTGGTGGGTAGCGGTTGCGGAACGTCGTGGGACGACGTCTTGAGCCATAGTCTGTGGTGGTGAAAAAGGTCGCTGGGCGCTTCTGAGACAGGGTCTCATTCTTTAATCAACTGGATACTTGGATCCTCCTTTTCATTTGATTGGTCGGGGACCACTTCTTGATTCTTGAGGGCTACTGGTGGGTCTTTCACATTTAGATACATATATATATATATAATTATATATATACTTGAGAAGGAGGGGACAAAAGCGAGGATTGGGATTCAACCACAGGGGAAAAAACAACCTCCCATGGAGTGAGATGCATCTTTTGTGTGTCAACAACGCCAACACCACCAACACCCAACGACAGCAACAGCAGCAACATGTGCAACATGAGAGAGCTTTATGTGAGAGGCTTGTCAGCCACCTTTGAAGCATGTTAAAACTAGCATCGTCCTCTGGCAGGGATAAATTGCAACCTCATGACATTTTTCTGCATGAAGGTCATGGTCTGAGCTGGAGACACGTGGAGCATGTCAATGCAAGCCTATTAGCCAACAAGGCACAATGATAACCTTGGCATGTGTTTTTGTCCCGCCCATTCCACAGTCCAAAAGACAACAACAACAACAACAACAACAACAACAACAACAACAACAACAACAACAACAACTACTACTACTACTACAACAACAACTACTACTACTACTACTACTACGACTACGACTACGACTACGACTACGACTGCGACTGCGACTGCGACTACGACTACGACTACGACTACGACTACGACTACGACTACGACTACGACTACGACTACGACTACGACTACGACTACGACTACGACTACGACTACGACTACGACTACGACTACGACTACGACTACGACTACGACTACGACTACGACTACGACTACGACTACGACTACGACTACGACTACGACTACGACTACGACTACGACTACGACTACGACTACGACTACGACTACGACTACGACTACGACTACGACTACGACTACGACTACGACTACGACTACGACTACGACTACGACTACGACTACGACTACGACTACGACTACGACTACGACTACGACTACGACTACGACTACGACTACGACTACGACTACGACTACGACTACGACTACGACTACGACTACGACTACGACTACGACTACGACTACGACTACGACTACGACTACGACTACGACTACGACTACGACTACGACTACGACTACGACTACGACTACGACTACGACTACGACTACGACTACGACTACGACTACGACTACGACTACGACTACGACTACGACTACGACTACGACTACGACTACGACTACGACTACGACTACGACTACGACTACGACTACGACTACGACTACGACTACGACTACGACTACGACTACGACTACGACTACGACTACGACTACGACTACGACTACGACTACGACTACGACTACGACTACGACTACGACTACGACTACGACTACGACTACGACTACGACTACGACTACGACTACGACTACGACTACGACTACGACTACGACTACGACTACGACTACGACTACGACTACGACTACGACTACGACTACNACAGCAACACCACCAACACCAACACCAACACCCAACAACAGCAACAGCAACAGCAGCAACATATGCAACATGAGAGAGCTTTATGTGAGACTTATCAGCCACCTTTGACCGCGCTCAGGACTCCCCTTTTCAATAATCAGTTCAATCTTTCCCAAGGGGGGGGGGGTTGTAGTGATATATCAATTTGGGGGGGGGGGTCGGAATCAATCATTATTGAAAGTATGGAACCGAGGCCCCCTTCCGCCCACCCTTATTGAAAGAGAAAGAATTGAATTGATAAACGAGAACTTCAGCTGAGCTCAGAGGAGCTCGCTTTCGTGATATGTATATACATTGAGAACAAGTACATTCCGACAATGATGGCCAGCATGAACATGGTGATAAAACATGTAGTAACACCCACTAGCTATGATAATCAACATCATTACGAAACGAGGGTAAAACTGGAAGTGCACATAATGACAAAACTAGCAGTGGCATCATGGAAAAATGACACTGTTCCTGAAATTCATGAAATTTCACGGCCACGTTCGCGGAATTCCCTGAAAACTACACTACCTTTTGGTGCAACGTCAGATGCTTTCATGACAATTCACCTAGATTCATGGCAACAATGATACAGAACGTTTAAAATCTATGGTATTTGATTGTTACTAGATAATGAACATGGAACCACGAATGCGATAGGGATTGCTACTGGCTCCTACATTCCGAGAAAGAGTCCTCGTTAATGTGAAGAAAAGCCTACGATGTCAAGAGTGCGAATGCACGGTCCCAAGAAAGGCAAGGAGTTGACTTTGCCCCTGGAAGTTGGTCTTAGGATCATGCATGAGACTGAAGTTTACTCAGTTTACTCCAGACCAAAAATTCCATCATGTTCCATCAAGGCAGGAAATTAGAGGGGCAAGTGCCAAAAACCAGCCAAGCTTCTGTCTGGTCCCTGATGTGAATCCACATCCGGTGGTCTTCTCCGGTGAGAAAGTATTTGATGTCATCTGGCTGCATCAAACCAAAGATGCTCTGCTTTAACCTAGCAAGCACCAGGTCTTAACTCAAAAGGTCTCGAAAATGAAAATCAAACCAACAGGACTAGTCAGTGGCTAGTCCAGGCAACAAGACTGGAGCAGATTCCCTGCGCGCAGCTCGGCAGCACGCTTCCAAGTCTGCATCGCCATTCGCACTTTCCTTGGTGCCAAAACACCAGGCAAGCCATGCGCCAAGTGATCAGGGAGGTCAGGAAAGGCTGTCAGGTCGGTACCAAATAGCACTGCCTGGACATTTCCAACTTTTTGAAGGTCTTGAAGGGATGTTTCAGTAGTGCCGATGTACAGGACAATACGAAATCCATTCAGAATACAATGTGGTCCAATCGCCCCAACTCACTCAGAAACGCTTCACCCAGGAGCCCTTCATTGGAAAAGGAAATCCACACGTTGCTTTCAACTTTTGGCTTCCACGGGGGCACTAATTACCTCTCCATTAGCGATGCTTTGGATTTGTCCCTGGATCTCAAGGCCAAGCCACCACCCAAGGCTTGCAAGTTTGAAGTCAGCTTCTAATTGCTTATATACTATTCTCAACAGCTGCAAATTTAACGTCAACCACAAGCGCAGTGTTCACACACCAAATTATAGAACAGTGACAGCCTTTTCTACTGAGAATCCAGAAGTTTGTTTCGATCGAATTTGCAACAATGTGATGCTGCACCCCACGTAATGAAACTAGCCATTCAACAAAAAGGACAAAAAGCAAAGCAATCTTTCAGAAAGGAAACAAAACAACTCTATACATCCTGGAAATATTGAGAAAAATCTTAGTCCACGACTTCACGACTTAAAGCAGATCGACATCTTCTTACCAATGCAAACAAGTCACCGGGCATTGCAGGTGACTATATATGACGTCTACTGCCTTGCAGATCTGAATGCCCAAAGGCGTAGACGGATCATCTGAATTCGGCAACGTCATTGCTACCTTCAGACATGTCTCTAGTGGGATCAAAACACATGGGCTGGACAAGTAAAGATAAATCCAAGGTCTCTTAAAACTGTCAACTCTACCATACTCTACCATACAGTCTACTAAACTTATCAAAATGTCTATATAGAGCATCTCCTGAACACGACACTGACATTGTATTCCCACCTCTCCAGAAGCCCTCAGCGGGCAAGTTGGAGTCAAAAACAGCACGTTTCTTTTGGCGTATTGAATACCTTCTAAGACACCAGCGATGCTGGAGAATCTTGTGCCTGACAAAGCAATGTGAAGGCAAATCTCCTGGAGAAAGTCATGTCTTGCACTTCGTGCTGGAATGTCTTGGTCCCTGGCGTCTTCCAATGCCTAAAAAATTGAAAACGTCAAGTCTGGTCGAGCTGACGATCTTCACTAGGAGCAGGACAACCAGCGTTTCCGTTGCTTCAAAGATGACCTAGCACCGCAGAAGCTGAGGTTCCATCGTTCTCAATTCCCTTCTATTGTACTTATAAATAAATCAAAATTATATACATCTGCATTTCCACACAAATCCAACTTATTGCCCGCAGCCCTGCCTCCGAGGGTCCAACGTCAGGCATGATAGGCACAGGCACTATGGGCGCGGGAAAACTCGACATGCTGTTTTCAGTTCTTTCACTGGTTCCCAGTCCATTACCTTAAAGGCTTAAAGCTGTCAATGTTCACATACAAGCATCAAAAACAGCTCTATTGAGACGTGATCGCATTATGGGAATTAGCATTAAAACTCTGTTCAAATCAAATATCTTCTGGAACATCTGTGCCTTTGCAAGTCGCGGAAACCTCTATATGCTGCTTGGTTGCTTTCACGGTAGCCACCTTTCTCCTGTAATTGGCAGCACCGAAGTGTCACCCCAGCAAGGGCCACAGCAAGGGCCAGCGCCACCATGGCTACGAAGACCAAAATCCACATCAACCTTAAGCTGATCCGATCGCGGACCTGCAAATCTGCAAATGAAATACATGAAGCCGAAACAACAAGATTGATCAACAACTGACATTGCGAGCTCAGAACCCTGATTCATCTTGATCTCCAATTGCAACCTCAACATCGCCAACTTAAAGTTGATTTCAAGGCATTCCAGCGCTCCAACTTGGAAAAACATGGTGCAATTTCGCAATTTGAAGGCTGGATTTGTCAAAATAGTCTGCTGTTTGTGAACATTTTCAGGTTGGTTCTGAATTTGACGTGTTGAAGCATGTGTTCAACACCTCGATGTGAAAAACACCTGTTTCATGTCTCAACTTTCAGAAAGAAGGTGCCAAGATGCTGCTGTCAATGCCGTTGATGTCGAGCTTGTAGACGGAGTAGTTGGAGGTTGACGTGTCGATGTCTCATCGAACAGGTTTGACCCATTCAGCCTCGGGCAGTGAGCTGATTCATACGTGAATATCTGTTTGAATATTTGGGCACAGATGACATGCGGGAATATGTTGATACAAATATATCAAACAAGTATCTTGATGACTATGAATCTATTCGCAACGAAATCGTTTCCAGATTTGATCTTTTTCATATTAAAAAAAACAAATCGCCTTGAAACTGAGTCCTTTAACCTGGATCTATTGAAAAACTGTGTGCCAACAACTTTGACCCTTGAGGCCCTTGATACTTTTTTGATACTCCAAGTCCAGGTGCGAACTCTCCACGTGTTGGTGAGGCGACAGGAATGCCGTTGTGGATGTGGATCTCCGTAACTCGGAAATTTCTCAACGAAACTTCTTGTGACACTGTGACACCATCCCTAGCTCCGGGGGGGTTCATCTCTGACTGACCCCTTGACCAACCCCCCCATAAGCCATTGCCCGATCTTGAATTGACACATCGCTTAAATTGCACCGCAACCAGTTATGAGAATTGATTTATGAGAACTTCAGCTGCGGTCCACGAAAATAGAAGTTTTTGCAATGTTCATCACTACAGAACTTGCCTCGTTCCTAGCACTACGTCACTACGCTGACTGCATAATGCAACTGCAAGTCATGTCATGCCACGTTTATGGCCGGTCGATAGTGGAGGTGAAAGTACGAGCAAAGTGCTGCAAAGGGATTTTGGGAGCAGTTTTGATACTTCTGGGTAAATCAAATAAGTGAAATAAATCAAGTAAATCAAATTGTCTGCAAAAAGGCTAGGGTCAAATAAACCATAGTATTGGGTTTTCATATCATGCAACAAATACATGATCCCATCCTAATACTTATTTATATCTCACTTTTAAGCAGAGGAAAATCTAGTTTGGTCAACCCTGCTTTAATGAAAAATGATCTGGGAAGGCCTTCCAACCACTTCAGACAAAAGCCTGGAAAAACTTCATGTCGCTCAGCGAGCCACATCTTTCAATGTTTCATTGCATATGCACTGCAAACAAGCCCTCATCCCTACATGCGTCTCTAGCCAAGGGAATGAAAGATGAAAACACAAAAATGGCAGCCCAAGACACGTTGATCTATAGCATGATGTTTGTCAACTGTACTCATGTCTCCACAAAATCCATCCAAATCCACTAGAATTATGTCAAATCATCAGACCTCATCAAACCTACCAGGCAATAGCCGAGGAATTCTTCCAAAGATACTTCCAGCTTAACCAAATTCCATCCTCCCTGCGCCTGGCGGTCATAAAAGTGGAAGTCATTGAGACTGTTACCAAACAACTTGCCGTCGTAGCCGCCGAAGACATACATTCCATCGGCCACGTCGCTCCATACCGATGTGTGGGAGCGGCGGGCCGCAGGCGCGGTTCCGCTCGGGGACAGCTGACTCCAGCGATTGGCCTGGCGAAAGTGGCCCAAGTGTTTTGAAACTACAAGCAAAGCATTGACTCGAAATGTTTGTCCAAAATCCAATCACGATTCTCGTTCTACAAGAATGGAGTTGGCCACTTGGCCGTAATCTATCCTATGTTCTTGTTCCAACTTCCGTGCCTTCCCATTTCGGTAAAATGGGTTGAGATGCATTTATATAGCCATGAAACATCTCCAAACCTAATGGCACCACAGAACTGCAAAACATGTTATTTGTGCATTTTGACTGACCTTTATCAAGAAAAAACCATTCAAAGAGAATTGGCAAAGAGAAGAATGTCATGTTAAATCATGTTAGCGGGTCTTAGTCTTAGTCTCAGGGGCAATCGGGCAATGAGGTCTTTCCTTGAGGCTATGCAAACATTCTGAAGATCTGCCTCCCCAGGCATCCCCAAACCATCTTTGTGTTTGTAAGTGAGCCAAAGCCTCCAAAAAAGTGAAATTGAAAAAAAAAACACTGGCACAAAGCTTCTGGATAGTGCTGATAATTGAGCTGATTTGGATTGCTCCTTTCATTTCAGAAGAGTTGGCAACAGCAACTTTCATGGAGACAGATCAAAACGAACTACGCTGTTCCAAGGGCATTCTAAAGGAAGCCTAGACTGTAACGCCACCAGTGCAGCCCCAAAAAGCAAAGCACTCACATTCTGCAGTCACCCTGAAAATTTGGACATATTATGACGAATATATCAGTAATTGGACTATCATGTTTGCACGTGCACTGCATGCAAGCCCTCATCCCTAGATGTGCCTCCAAACAAGGGCATAAAAATGAAAACACGACAAAAAATGTCACCAAGACATGTCGTTCTATGGCATGATGCTTCACAGATGTTCTCATGTCTCCAAGAAATTCACTCAAATTATGCTCAAATCATCAGACCTCATCAAACCTGCCAGGCAAGAGCCGAGGAATTCTTCCAAAGATACTTCCAGCTTAACCAAATTCCATCCTCCCTGCGCCTGGCGGTCATAAAAGTGGAAGTCATTGAGAGTCTCACCTCCTCTGTCGTTGCCGCCGAAGACATACATTCCATCGGCCACGTCGCTCCATACCGATGTGTGGTAGCGGCGGGCCGCAGGCGCGGTTCCGCTCGGGGACAGCTGATTCCAGCGATTGGCCTGCCAAAAGTGGCCCAAGTGTTTTGAAACTACAAGGAAACCCAAAATCGAATCATGATGCGGACTCATTCTACAAATACTAAGTTGGCCACTTGCCCACAATTTAAACAAATTCTTGTTTTTCCAGCTTCCTCACCCCCCCCTCGTGGCAATAAGATGGGTTGAGATGCATTTATCATTTAGCCATGAAGCAAAGCCAATGAAAACTTCCATCGCTTCCATGTCCGTGAATTTCCGAAGTCGTGTGTAAGGTTTCGATGCATGTTGAACTCGTGCTTACAGATGTGGGACGGAGGAAATGCGATGTTCGAAATTAAAAGTATATTCTCACACAGTACATCGACGTGAACCCGTTCACTTCAACACGCCGCACAGCAAGCGAACAGGCAAAAGAACCATTCTTGGACATCGGAACTTCAAAAATTGCTCCGAGAATTTGGCGTTTTGCACATTTTGACTTGCAAATGTGCTTCGCGTCACAGCGGCGTGCCAGTTTTCATGTTTCTGCCTGGGGCTCAACTTGCACCCTCGATGAAAGGAAAAAAACCTACAGACAAGTGGTGATATCCCCGGCTCATAGGAAGTTCAGCGTTATCTGTCTGAAAGGTCCTGAGAAGGGGCGCGTGGCCTTCTTTCTGATGATCGGTCATTCCTTCGGTTTGGTTTCAGCCGTCTATAACTACAATCACAGATCTGCAGCTATCAACGAGATCATGGTCAGGTTGTTTAACTTGGTGGCTTTCAGCTTTTATGATGGTAAGTATGGGTTTGAGACAGTGTTGACGGCTCTGCCAGCTCATCAGGTGGCTCAATCAGTAGGTGCTTGAGATCAAGGAAGATCGAAAGAAAGTGAGGAAATTGATCAGATCATGAAGTGCGGCATCCAGGAGCCGGGAGCTGCAGGGAAGCTCAGAAGGCTGATGTTCGGAGCGAATCAACTCTGCATGGGGTAAAGTGGGAAGAGCGTTCTTGACTTGAGAGCGGTCTCGGAACGTCAGTTATGCTCGGTTTCCACTTTCAGATCAGTTCGATTTGGATATCCCTCTGACCGAAGCTCTCAAGCATTGGAGGAAGCTCATTGATCATGGACCGCCACGACCGATCGAGTTCAGAGTTGACAAGCTCGCTGATGCAGTTTTGTTCACAGATGGCTCCACTCCTGATCCGCGAAGTGGACAGAGTGATTCGGATCGTATTGGTGCCATCCTTTTTGATCGTAGGTGTTTGCATGCTTTTCAATTTACTTCCATTGTTCGGAGATCAGTCAAGAAGATGTGGCTCACTGTGAAAACTCAGACTGTACCGATCAAGATGTTGGCTCCTGTCATTGCCTTGTTCACTTTTCATGATCGGTTCAATAGTTCGGATGACTTGATTTTCATCGATTCTGAAGCTGTTGAGGGCTCCCTGATCCAATGATACTCGAGCAAAGAGGGTCTCTGCGCTCTGGTGTCTGTTTTATGGGAGAAGATTTTGGATCTCAATTTTAGTCTTGTGGAGTTTTTGATAGTTTTTGTCGATCGAGTTGCAACTGATGCCGACCCAGCAGATTGGCCTTCTCAGAACGATCTCTCTCGAGGCGAGTCGGCTAATTGGGTCACAGCTGAGTCTGTTTGGCCTGAGGCTCTGTTGTAGTGATTCTCGCTTGGATCTGAAACTCGCGTGTCATACAAAATGGCCTGGGCAACTTCCTTTAAGCCTAAGCTTTGCTTACTCACACTTTTCAGTTAGGATCTTTGAGTTGCTCTCTGGAAGGTTTTCTAACGCGAAGTTAGCTCGAATGTTCAACTCTTTGATCTTTGCTGTTGTGTGTTTGTGTGTGGGTGTTGCTTCTGGTCGCTCGACCAGGCTTTCAAGTTCTTGCCTTGGGGGGAAGGTTTTTCAACTTGCTGGAGGTCTGTTGGTTGTGACCCTGGTCTCCCCTACGGCGCGAAGCACATTTTCAAGTCAAAATGCACAAAACACCTCAGCTCGGACCAAATTTTTTAGTTCCCATGTCGAAAAATGGCACGCCGCTGTGGCGCGAAGCACATTTGCAAGTCAAAATACACAAAACACCTCACCGCGGACCGATTTTGGTAGTTTCGATGTCGAAAAATGCTACGCCGCTGTGGCGCGAAGCAGTCAAAATGTACAACACACCACATGTTCGCACCACCTTTCGAAGCTCAGATGTCGAAAAATTAGGCAGCTAATAAGTTAGTCCGTCAATCAATGAGTCAGTTCGTCAATTTGTCAGATAGTCAATTAGTCAGCTAGTCAGTTAGTAAAGGCACTTAGTCAGTTAGTCAGTCAGTAAGTCAACTAGTCTGTCCGCCAGTTAATCAATCCGTCAATTAGTCAGTTAGTCAATTAGTCAGGTAGTCAGTGAATCAATCAATGAACTGATCAGCTAGTCAATTTGTCAGTTAGTCAGTTTGCTGGTTGGTGAGTTAGTCAAGTTAGTCAGTTAATCAGTTAGTCAAGTAGCTACTTAGTCAGTCAGGACGTCAATCAGTCAGTTACAATCAGGTAGTCAGTTAGCTAGTTAGTCACGTAGTCAGTTCGTCAACTAGTCAGTCAGTCAATTAGTCAGTTGGTCAATCAGTCAGTTCGTCAGTTAGTCAGTTACTTAGTTAGCTAGTCAGTTGGTCAATGTTGTTGCTCTGACATCCGTGACTCGCAAAAACAAATCTCTCCTATAGTTTTCCTCTTCTTGAAACTTCCCCCACCGCCTCGTGCGGTACTACTGGTACACTTTGACAAGTATCATATCAAAAAACATTCTGTTGTCTAAATGCATCTATAGACGCCATTCGGTGAGAAGTGGCAAAAAGACAAGTGTATCTTAGCGGGTCTTAGTGGGGCCAAAGCCTCCAAAAAAGTGAAATTGAAAAAAAAACACTGGCACAAAGCTTCTGGATAGTGCTGATGATTGAGCTGATTTGGATTGCTCCTTTCATTTCAGAAGAGTTGGCAACAGCAACTTTCATGGAGACAGATCAAAACGAACTACGCTGTTCCAAGGGCATTCTAAAGGAAGCCTAGACTGTAACGCCACCAGTGCAGCCCCAAAGAGCAAAGCACTCACATTCTGCAGTCACCCTGAAAATTTGGACATATTATGACGAATATATCAGTAATTAGACTATCATGTTTGCACGTGCACTGCATGCAAGCCCTCATCCCTAGATGTGCCTCCAAACAAGGGCATAAAAATGAAAACACGACAAAAAATGTCAAAAAATGGTGGCGCAAAACATGTCGATCTATCGCATGATGTTTCGCAAACGTTCTCACGTCTCCACGAAATTCGCTCCAATTTTTTTTGCTCAAATCATCGGATCTCATCAAACCTTGGGGCAAAAAACAAGGACCGAATTCCATCCTCCCTCCACCTGGCGGTCATAAAAGTACGAGTCATTGAGACGTTTACCTCAGCGAAGGCGTGGAGCGCTGTGGCGCCTTCCACCGCCCGTGAGGCCGTTGACACTGAGGCCACGGCGAGGATAGATGTAGCCGCCGAAGACATACATTCCATCAGCCACGTCGCTCCACACAGCCGTGTGTCCTATGCGCACTGTGGGCGCCGTTCCGCTCGGGGACAGCTGATTCCAGCGATTGGCCTGCCAAAAGTGGCTCAAGTGTTTTGAAACTACAAGGAAACCCAAAATCGAAACATGATGCTCATTATGATGCTCATTCTACCAGAACTCAGTTGGCCTCTCGGCCCTGGTTTTTCCAACTTCCTCGCCTTCCCTTCGTCATTAAAAGAAGGGTTGAGATGGTTGAGATGCATTTAGCCATGAAACACACCCAAACCCAATGGCAACCTGAAAAATGTAAAAACATGTGTGAACTGTGAAAATCTAATTTGAGGAGGGAAACTTGCATCACTTACATGTCCGCACACGTCACAGGCCGTGTTTAGAGTTTGCAATGTCCAATTTCATTCCGGCGTTTTTTAAAAAGAACATCCTGCTGTCTGAAATCCATTCGATGACACTGAGAATAGGTAAAGAGACAAGTTCATGTTAGCGGGTCTTAGTCTCAGGGGCAACCGGGCAAAGAAAACACTTTGAAAATCTGCCACCAAAAAACATCCCCAAACCATCTTTGTGCTCCCTAAGTGAGGCCAAAGGTTCCAAAAAGTGACATTGCAAGAAAATCACTTGCGCAAAGTTTTTAAATAGTGCTCTTAAGATTTGATTTGGATTGTTCCATATCATGTCAGAAGAGCTGGCATTCAAAACGAAGCCCAGACTGTTATCCCACCCAGTGCAGCCCCAAAAAGCAAAGCCTGCAGCCACCTTGAAAATTTAGCCATATTATGACATGTTAGTAGTTAGACTATCATGTCTGCCCACGCACTGCGTGCAAGCCGTCATCCCTACAGCCTGGAAAAAATCTAAAGTTTTCACCCCCACTAATCTCTGGGAAAAAATTTAAGCACTCAACCTGAACATGGCTGGAGGGGGGACGGGAGTTTTTGTTCGTGGGCAGTACATTGACGCAATTTGAACACCACATTAAATGTCTCGCGGAGATAAATCAGAGCCGACTTAGGAATAACTTTTAGCGCCTCCGCTGCTTTGTCTATGGTGCGTCTTGCGCAGTAGATGACTCTTGCTTATGAATTTGTGCCTGTGTTTTTTTCGTGGCAGTACAGTGTAGTCAAGAGTCTAATATCTACCTGTGTTTGATGTATCTAGGCTCAAGGGAGTATAGGTTACTTGACCGCTCGCAGAGAGTCTAAAAAGATGTTCTAGTCATCCCTGCTAGTAGGTAGAACGCTAGTGCCACTCTTCAGTGGTAGCGGAGCTGTTTGCTCCATGGATCTTTAAGATGAGCCCAATGATGACTATGAGTCATATGCGATGAGACAAAGATGCAGCTGGCCCCCACGAGGCTGCGGCGCGGGTGACGGCTAAGGTTTTACCTGAATTTGACGGTAAGACGTCATGGTTTGCATTTGAAGATGCAATTGATGATTGGTGTGACATAACAGAATTGGAATCTGAAAAGTGGGGACCCGCACTTAGAAATCGCCTTGAAGGCGAGGCCTCTGTTTTCAAGAGATTGCTAGACAGAGAGGAACTGAGACAACCAAACAGGAGTAGAGTATTTCAAGAGAACATTGAGACCACATTGTGTGAAAGGAGCTCAGACAGCTTTTCTCCACAGGTTCATGAGATTCATGAAAAAAATCGTGGAAATGGAGACTTGATGAAATGGATGACAAGATTTCAGATTGATGGAAGAAGACTTGAAGAATCATGGATGGATCTATGTCCAGAAACAGATCTGAACTCACCACCTATTCAAGCAGAAGTTGCTTGAAGAAGAGCTGCACACGTCAATGCACAGAATGCAATGGCAGCAGCAGATGAGAACCATGTGAGAGAACCATGGACGGATGTATTGGAACAAGCTGTCTATGATGAGGCTACTAGGCTTCACAGACAAGCACACCGCGATCTTTGCCCACTCTCTCCAAATCTGATTGCTCTGATTTTTACCTCCACAGCGGATCTTTCTCAAGATCAAAGACAGAGTTTAACAAGTTTCATGACACATCGAAACAGAACGATGGATCAATACCGAGTGGGTGAACTGAGAGAAACATTCATTGAGATGTTTTGCGCGGTGAAGACAGCAGTTGACAATCCTATGATGGATCCATCAGGATCTGGTGGAAGAAGAGCATTCTTAGTGTGTGATGAAGGAGACCTTGATGGCAGTTTGCCGTGGGGCCGAGGACGAAGAAGATTGAGCTGAAGGATTCCTGGCTGCCTTAGAAGATGTGTTTTGGATGTGGGATGACAATGACTACTCATGGCTTCAGAGAAGACTTCAAGAAAGAAGAACGAGAAAAGGAAAAGGAAAAGGACGATCAGGAGGAAGATTTTTCAGACCAAGAAACGAAGGAAAAGGAAAAGGAAAGAGAAAAGGAAAAAGTCATCTTGCTGAAGATGAAAGTTATCGGACACATGATGAATGGCAAGGAAATGGGAATGAGAATTGGAATGAAGGCTATTGGGCCTATGAAGATGAGACAGCGTGGCAATCCCAAGGCTGGGATGAATGGCAACAATTTGATGAATATGGATACTTTCAAGGAAAAGGAAAGAAAGGAAAGACAGGAAAAGGAAAAGGAAAAGGAAAGAAAGGTCATGGACCACAAGATCAAGGAAAAGGACAAGGTGATGGGAAAGGTGAAGCAAACTACACATTCTTCTCACCCCGCTTTGCAGCAAGCAGCTCTACCTTCGTCAGCGAGTGCCTCTGGTTCCTTTGTGACACATTCACCATCAGTCAAGATGACAGAGAGTGAGAAGCACAGTATGGAGCCTGATTTTTCAGGTTGTGCATTCCTGGGACAGGAACCAAATCCTGTTCAGAAGGTAGAAGAGGAAGGCGTAGCCTTCCACACGGAGAATCAGATGCCACCAACTGTGGCAATCCTAGATCTTGGATGCACAAGAGCTATGGGCTCGAGGAATGCAGTCAACGCCTTTTGTGACTATGTCCTGACTACGTTGACAAACCTGATTGTGGACTATGGAACAAGATTGAAGAAACAAGCTCAAGATTTTTCTTTGCAAACTCACAACAAACCAAGCGCACAGAGAAACTGGCGATTCACATGTATGACAAGGCGTGGAATGCGCACACCACAGAGTTCGACATTGTGGAAGAAGGAAACGTGCCTTTGCTGATGTCACTTCCACAGATGAGAAACCTTGGTTTTCAATTTGAGCTTTCACCACAGAACTCATTCCTGAATTGCACAAGACTAGAAATATATGGAAGCATCAACTCAGGATGTCAAAGAGCACCCATGTAGATGATCAAGAGGCTGGATGACAAGGTGGAGCTTTACAAGTTGCAAGTGGTCGATCCTGATGCTTGGGCTCCAACGCCAACAGTTGCCACTGAGGAGAACATTTGCCTTGATATTCACAACAACCTTAGATTCTCTCCTCGTTCATGTTTATGCGCAGTTGATAGGAAGTTGGCAGATACTCATGAGACTCTTGTTCCTGGTACTTTTGCAGAGTTTGCCTACAATGAGTTGAAGGATTATGTCGAAAGCAGGTCTGAACTCCAAGAACACTTCTACAAGCACTTGGTGATGAACACACAGACACGTAATTACCTTTGAGGGTCCACATTATGTGAACACTATTGAATCAAAAGTTGTCATCAGACCTTTGGCAGAGATCTTGGAGCTTTCAATCAAGAAGGATCAGCTTCTGCCACGTACTATGGTGCACACAGATCCGTGGACTTGCCATCAGGTGGGATGCCAGATTCATCAGATGCAGTTGCAACTGAGGACTCACCACCAGGTCAAATGCGAGCAGCAGCAGAGGAACCTGCAGTTGGGGACTCACCACCAGGTGAGATGCCAGTGGCAGAAGGTGAAGCAGAAGAACTTGAAGACTTACCATCAGGTAAGAGATCAAGAACTGAAGCAAAGAAGGAAGAAGATGTGGAAATGCAAGATCACAAAGAACAACAAGAAGAAGAAATTCCACAAGATGATCCTATGGATGCACCTAACTATGGAGCAGAAGACCTTGATGATGAAAATCAGAGACAGAGTCAGTTATGATGACCAGAGCAAATGAATTGGTGAATTCTTAAATCTATGAATTTTATGAGATGAGGAGAAAATTCCAGGTGAGCCAAGTAATCTTGAACAACAACCACGAATGGCGAGTTCTGCAATGGCAACATTTATCCACAATATGTTAGGACAAGATTTGAATGAGATTCATGGTATAACAAGAGCTGATAAAGCAATGAGACAACAACGACATGACCACCAACAAGCTCAAGCTCAAGAACAGGAACAAACTTCTGAGGAACGTTTGGAACAAATGCCATTTGTGGAGACTGAGGTGAAGGAAGAGAAAAGAAATGGAGAAGAACTTGAAGAAAGAAAGGCAAATGACATCTTCACCAAAACGTCAACAAGTGAATTTATGAAGGCTCCGAGACCTGAAGCAGATGAGAGGATTTCAGAAGGACAAAATGAGATAGAGCTTCAGTTGGCAGCAAGATCAAACTACACTCGTCCATTTACCGACAAGATCTCTGTCATTCAAAAGCCACTGCCAGAGCCTAGAATCAAAGTTGAGGTTCCAGGCCACAACCTTGTGAAGATCCACTGAAGGTAGAACCTGATTATGATTGTGCATTGGAAAAGTTGGGACAACTTGACAAGCAATACAAGGACAAGCACTGTTGATTTTACGGAAAACATTTTAGGTCCACACACGCCAGCAGTTTGAACTTTTACAAGTACAGAAAGACCAACACAGTTGGACATCCACATTCACGTTTTGATATTGATGAGAATTCTTTTATGGACGTTTACTGCCAGCTTTTCTTTGAGAAACCTACATTGGAAGAAGTTTACTATGGTAAGACCATTACCTTTGGCTGTGATGAGCATCGTCTGAAGATTGCCGACAACAAACCACAAGAACAAAGATCACCCAAGGCCATGGCATTGTGTGAGGAAAGGAAATTGCAATTGAGAAATATTGTTGCAGATGCAGGAAAGGATGAATATGCATATGATGATTTGGTTTCTGATATTACTGAACTTTTCCTGAGTGGTGAGAAGATGGCCAGAAACCCCGAATCTCTGGGCAGTTCGAAGTCTTTGTCAATTTTGTTTTGGAATCTTGGGAATTGGAGCCGTGGAAAGAATTGGCTAATGCCAAGTTTTGTAAACCCTGACAAGATCTACTACAAGGAGAATACTCCAGAATTGTTTCCAGATCACGTTCCAAAAAACAACAATTTATTTGTTCAGATGTTGAAGAACCTTAGAGCCCACATTATGTATGTGAGGCAGGTACACTTGTACCTCATCGTGAGTTTCTGGAATCCCACGGTTGGAGCTTATGTTTCAACGATGCAAAAGATTTGTGTTGCCTTGCTCGACTTGGCATGAACGGCAAAATTGTCCAGATTGCAGGACCACAAGAGGAAACACAAGAAGATGTTTGGAATGGCCCAAAAAGAAAAATTTCATTTGCAATCTTTGAGATCACATGGGGAAAGGCAATTCCCAGAAGGACCTACGCAGCATCCTCAACAGGTTATTTTGATCGGAATGAGGAAACAGATTTTGAGGACATGGAAAGAGCCAGAATGAAGGTGACCAGAGTGCGTGTGTATCATGTTGACAACGTTGCAGCTGGCAAGTCACATGCTATTCCAGGAGAAGTATTTGCACACATGATGTTTGAATGTATTTGTCACCAGGTGTCAATTGTTGGAGGAGATGCGAACAAGTTGGCATATCAAAAGGCCGGACAACAGTTGAATGGTGCTTACAGCATGTCAACCTGTCAGTTCTGGAAAGACAGAATGGAACAAACATTGGACTCTTATTTGAAGACGGTTTTGAAGACCAACAAGGACATGAATGTCAGACAGTTCCAGTCCATGTCGTATTTGGATTTGAATTATCTTCGTGAGACTATTGAAGGAAAGGTTGATCTTGATCCTGATGTTCGTCGAAAAACAGATCGTATGGGTGATTGTTGTTTGCTTACTTTCTTTGAATATGGTTTGTCTACTCCAGTTCAGACCTTTGGTGATGGCAAGAACAACCAGAACCTGGAGTACAACTAAATGCTAATGAACTTTTGTTTTACCTCACGAATGATGTCTTGATGTTGCGCGATGCACAGTCCCCAATTTTTGGCCACGATTGAACCCTCTGACATGACGAACCAAGAGAAGAAGAACTTTGAAACAGATGAAGCGAGGAGGCAGAGGGCAGCTACGAGGAAGGAAATTCAGAAGGCTAACAAAGCTAAAGGAAAGGCCCGTGCAGAAAAGATAACTTCTTTAGCTAGGGCTGAGTACTGTGAAACGTTTGCTTGAGGATGATGAATGACTGTGTACTTACCATCAGGAAAGATGATAGTTGTTCTGATTTCTTTTTCCTTCACTAAGCTTCATGACTTTTCACTCTTGATGATGGTTTTGGTTTATCTGATCTGAATTTTGTTTTTAGCTGTTCTTTTGGAATCTGCAATGTAATTTTTATTTCTCCCATTGATGTCAAGTTCCGTATTTCAGCAGTTACTCACCAAATGAACTGGTTTTGTTTTTGTTGCTTCTTTCTAAGTTTCTTGCGATGGTCCCAAACTTTTGGAATGTGACATTTTGTTGCTTCCCGGTGAGAATTCGAAATGCCAATGTTGTGAGGCAGTATGAGCACCCATGCTGAAACTCATGGTGACCAAATTTTGGACTTTTCTTGTGTGAAGCATGAGCCTATCAGTTGGAAAATTTCTTCGTAGGGCACAGTTGAGCTTGTGGACTGATAATGTCTTGCCCGAGGTAAGACTTTTCTTATGGTGTTTCATTGACGCAGTTTGAACACCACATCAGATGTCTCGCGGCGATAAACTAGAGCCGACTTAGGAATAACTTTTAGCGCCTCCGCTGCTTTGCCTATGGTGCGTCTTACGCAGTAGATGACTCTTCATTATGAATTTGTGCCTGTGTTTTTTTCGTGGCAGTACAGTGTAGTCAAGAGTCTAATATCTACCTGTGTTTGATGTATCTAGGCTCAAGGGGGTATAGGTTACTTGACCGCTCGCAGAGAGTCTAAAAAGATGTTCTAGTCATCCCTGCTAGTAGGTAGAACGCTAGTGCCACTCTTCAACGGGGCAGCCCCTCCCCCCAGATGCATTCGCAAAACATGCTACGTGATTCGCGCAGTTCATAAAGTTTTTGGGGCCGTAGGTTCAGGAAACTTTTGGTGTCTTGTGTTCCCAATTTTTGCTACTCCTACTACAACTACTCCTACTACTCCTACTACTCCCAGCTTTTTTTCTTCCAGGAGTTGTTTTTTCCAGGCCATGTCAACTTTTCCAGGGAACGTATTTTTTCCAGTATCATCCCGTTTCTGAAGCCCTTCTTTCCCGAAGAGATTGTGTTGTTGCTAGCTTGTTGCTCTTCGTTTCTGCGCGTGCACTTTTTGAGGTATGATTCGAGAATATGAGAATATGAAAGTGTGAGAGCATGAGAATGTGAGGGAAAGACACTATGGTACTAGTACTTTGATCCTATGAAACTGTTAGATTTTGCCGCTATTGTGCTATGATTGAATGGGACATGATACTTTGATAGTCTGAGACTATGAGACTATGAGTGAAAACGATACTATATTTGGCCTTGTTTTGCGCTTTTGTTTGTATTTGATCAACACTTGTATTTTCCTATTGTCCTGCTTCTTTTTCGTCATTTGTTTTTAAATACCTTTCTTTGCGTTTTTTTGTTTATTTATTATTTGAAAACTGTATTTGCTTATTGCCCCGCTTCTTCTTTTTCCTTACTTCCTTCCAAGCTTTTTTGATCCCTACATATTTCTTTTCACGCGTTTGCCAGGGGACCACAGGACCAGAGGGCCAGAGCACTTCACTACATGACCACAGAACCAGCGGACCACAGGACGAGAGGAGCAGAGGAGCACAGGACCACAGGACCAGAGGACCACAGAACCAGAGAAGCTTACAGTAATTGTTTTTCCAGGGGCCAGCGGTTGTATTTTTTTTCCAGGGAACATGATTTTCTTCCAAGGGAACGTCAATCTTTTTTCCAGTGTCATCCCATCCTTGCATGTGTCTCAAAGCAAAGGAATGAAAATGTACGCAAGACATGATGACCTATGGCATGATGCTTCGCAGATGTTCTCATGTCTCCACGAAATTCACTCAACTTATGCTCAAAGCATCAGACCTCATCAAACCTGCCAGGCAATAGCCGAGGAATTTTTCCAAAGATACCTCCAGCTTAACCAAATTCCAACCTCCCTGCGCCTGGCGGTCATAAAAGTACAAGTCATTGAAATAAGCGCCTCAAAGAAGCCGCGTAGTACCATGGAGTGCTGTGGCGCCTTCCACCGCACGTGAGGCCGTCGACACTGAGGCCACGGCGAGTTACGTAGGCGCCGCGGCCGAAAACACGGGTGCCGTAGCCGCCGAAAACATACATTCCATCGGCCACGTCGCTCCACATGGCCGCGTGGTCTTTGCGCGCTTTGG
>DF242047.1:0-27722 GCA_000507305.1 Breviolum minutum Mf 1.05b.01 | reverse complement strand
AGTACCGTGGAGTGCTGTGGCGCCTTCCACCGCACGTGAGGCCGCTGACACTGAGGCCACGGCGAGTTCCGTTGTAGCCGCCGAAGACATACATTCCATCGGCCACGTCGCTCCACACCGATGTGTGGCCCGAGCGCGCTATGGGCGCCGTTCCGCTCGGGGACAGCTGACTCCAGCAATTGGCCTGTCGAAATTGGCCCAGGTGTTTTTTGAAGCTACAAGTAAACCATTGACGCGAAATCGTTGCCCAAAATCCAGTCACGATTCTGGCTCTACAAAAATGGAGTTGGCCACTTGCCCGCAATTTACCCAAATTCTTGTTTTTCCAGCTGACACACCTCCCATTGGTCGTTAAGAAGGGTTGAGATGCATTTAGCCGTAAAACACACCCAAACCCAATGGCGACCACAAAAATGCAAAAACATGTTAGAACTGTGAAAATCTAATTTGAGGATCGAGGGAAAGTTGCATTACTTCCATGTCCGTGCATTTCACAGGCCGTGTTTAAAGTTCAAAATGTGAGCTGGATGTTAAATCCAGTTTTACAGATCGCGACTGCGATGTCCAATTTCAATTTTGACCGTTATCAAAAAAACATGCTGTTGTCTGAAGGACACTCAATGAGTCTGAGAATTGGTAAGGACACAAAGTTCATGTTAGCGGTTCAAAGTCTGAATCTCACTGGCAATCGGGCAATGAGGTCTTTCTATGGACACTTTCTGAAGATCTGCCACCCCAAAACATCTCCAAACCATCTTTGTGGTCTCTAAGTGGGGCCAAAGCCTCCAAAAAAGTGACATTGAAAAAAAAAACTGGCACAAAGCTTCTGGATAGTGCTGATATGAGCTGATTTGGATTACTCCTTTCATTTCAGAAGAGTTGGCAACAGCAACTTTCATGGAGACAGATCAAAACGAACTACGCTGTTCCAAATGCATTCTAAAGGAAGCCTAGACTGTAACGCCACCAGTGCAGCCCCAAAGAGCAAAGCACTCACATTCCGCAGTCACCCTGAAAATTTGGACATATTATGACCTACTAGTAATTAGACTATCATGTTTGCACGTGCACTGCATACAAGCCCTCATCCCTACATGTGTCTCAAAGCAAAGGAATGAAAATGTACACAAGACATGATGACCTATGGCATGATGCTTCGCAGATGTTCTCATGTCTCCACGAAATTCACTCAACTTATGCTCAAATCATCAGACCTCATCAAACCTGCCGAGGAATTTTTCCAAAGATACCTCCAGCTTAACCAAATTCCAACCTCCCTGCGCCTGGCGGTCATAAAAGTACGAGTCATTGAGATGGCCGCCTCAAAGAAGCCGTGGAGTACCGTGGAGTGCTGTGGCGCCTTCCACCGCACGTGAGGCCGCTGACACTGAGGCCACGGCGAGTTCCGTTGTAGCCGCCGAAGACATACATTCCATCGGCCACGTCGCTCCACACCGATGTGTGGCCCGAGCGCGCTATGGGCGCCGTTCCGCTCGGGGACAGCTGACTCCAGCAATTGGCCTGTCGAAATTGGCCCAGGTGTTTTTTGAAGCTACAAGTAAACCATTGACGCGAAATCGTTGCCCAAAATCCAGTCACGATTCTGGCTCTACAAAAATGGAGTTGGCCACTTGCCCGCAATTTACCCAAATTCTTGTTTTTCCAGCTGACACACCTCCCATTGGTCGTTAAGAAGGGTTGAGATGCATTTAGCCGTAAAACACACCCAAACCCAATGGCGACCACAAAAATGCAAAAACATGTTAGAACTGTGAAAATCTAATTTGAGGATCGAGGGAAAGTTGCATTACTTCCATGTCCGTGCATTTCACAGGCCGTGTTTAAAGTTCAAAATGTGAGCTGGATGTTAAATCCAGTTTTACAGATCGCGACTGCGATGTCCAATTTCAATTTTGACCTTTATCAAAAAAACATGCTGTTGTCTGAAGGACACTCAATGAGTCTGAGAATTGGTAAGGACACAAAGTTCATGTTAGCGGTTCAAAGTCTGAATCTCACTGGCAATCGGGCAATGAGGTCTTTCTATGGACACTTTCTGAAGATCTGCCACCCCAAAACATCTCCAAACCATCTTTGTGGTCTCTAAGTGGGGCCAAAGCCTCCAAAAAAGTGACATTGAAAAAAAAACTGGCACAAAGCTTCTGGATAGTGCTGATATGAGCTGATTTGGATTACTCCTTTCATTTCAGAAGAGTTGGCAACAGCAACTTTCATGGAGACAGATCAAAACGAACTACGCTGTTCCAAATGCATTCTAAAGGAAGCCTAGACTGTAACGCCACCAGTGCAGCCCCAAAGAGCAAAGCACTCACATTCTGCAGTCACCCTGAAAATTTGGACATATTATGACCTACTAGTAATTGGACTATCATGTTTGCACGTGCACTGCATACAAGCCCTCATCCCTACATGTGTCTCAAAGCAAAGGAATGAAGATCTCCGCAAGACATGATGACCTATGGCATGATGCTTCGCAGATGTTCTCATGTCTCCACGAAATTCACTCAACTTATGCTCAAATCATCAGACCTCATCAAACCTGCCGAGGAATTTTTCCAAAGATACCTCCAGCTTAACCAAATTCCAACCTCCCTGCGCCTGGCGGTCATAAAAGTACAAGTCATTGAGATCACCGCCTCAAAGAAGCCGTGGAGTACCGTGGAGTGCTGTGGCGCCTTCCACCGCACGTGAGGCCGCTGACACTGAGGCCACGGCGAGTTCCGTTGTAGCCGCCGAAGACATACATTCCATCGGCCACGTCGCTCCACACCGATGTGTGGCCCGAGCGCGCTATGGGCGCCGTTCCGCTCGGGGACAGCTGACTCCAGCAATTGGCCTGTCGAAATTGGCCCAGGTGTTTTTTGAAGCTACAAGTAAACCATTGACTCGAAATCGTTGCCCAAAATCAAATCACGATGCCCATTAAGTCAGCCACTTGGCCGTAATTTACTCAAATTCTTGTTTTTCCAGCTTCCTCCCCTCCCATTGGTCGTTAAGATGGGTTGAGATGCATTTAGCCATGAAACGTGTCCAAACCCAAGGGCAAACACTAAAAACTGTGCAGTATGTTTGCATCACAATTCCATGCCCGCACATTTCACAGCCGTGTTTAGAATTTCGATGCTGAGATGGATGTTGAACCCAATTTTGCAGATCTTGGCTGGAGGACATGCAATGTACAATTTACATTTCGACCTTGATCAATAAAACATGTTGTTGTTTAGTTTAAATGCCATTCAGTGAACTTGCATTTTTCTGAGAATCTACCGATTTCAATTCACACCACTTTCAGATCGCCTTGGCAGCGACTGCCACCCAAAGGGCAAAGGCCACAGAGATGCCTTTGGACGGTCCAAGTAATATCATCCCCCAGATGAATATCACGAGTCTGAAGGTCGCTGTAAAGAAGTAAATAGCACAAGAACTGAGAAACACCACAAAACAAAAGGCAATTCGGGCAAATCAACAAATTTGAAGGATGAACAACTCCAAAAACCAAAGTGTTTTTCTTGTGCTTATGTTTGTGGGACAACAATTCCTGGACCAGTCCTTCTGCTTCACACTGTCTGGTCCCGTTCGGCACACCCCAACTCCCAAAGCTGGCAACGCGGGGCTTAGCATCTGACGCATTGCAGTGCAGCTCCTCCAGAGCTCATGATTGACGGTGGCTGTGTTAAGAAAATGTCGTAGTTTAAACCCAGGGAGTTCAGATTTGGACCAAATTTTGCCTCAGCTGATTGGTTGGTAGAAGCCTTTACAACATGGATCATCCGTTCAAGACCTGTCACTTTCGAACTCTTTGGTCGGCTGGACTTCCAGGGCTGATGGAATATGTTGCAGAATCGAGCGACGCCGAAACCGGGGCGCTCCTCTGGGTCGTCATCTTGAAGAAACGAAACTTCTCCGAGGCGCGTTTTGCATGACTTGAGGATTTGAGCCAAGTGGGCCAAGATCTTCACCAAATCGAGGTTATAGCTTTTCAATTCCGCAGACAATTCACATGATGTGGGAAAAAAGGTGTGGGAAAGACTCGGGAAGAGAAGAAGGCGCCGGGATGTGCGGAAGCTTGATGAAGAAGAGTCCACGCATGTGACTGAAAACAAATCAATTGTGAAACAATGTTTTTATGCTTTTAGATGCTTTGAAATCTGTTTTCTCGCCTTGCGCTTGCCAGGTTTGCAAAAACAAATCGACTGTTTTATGACCCTCAAACGACAGCATCAAAAGAAACGCGAGCGGTTTTAGCGACCGGACGTTTCAAGTTGATAAGATCCATTCTTAGTCACTATCAAGAGCCAAGTTGTGTATTCCAAATAAAGTTTTTCTTTGGGAAACTTTGTATACGACAATCTTGTTCACTCACAAACTTTTTCAACATCTTGATTTCTAATATAATGGTATGTCTGCATACATCAAGAAAATGGTAACACGGTAAATGCCACCCACTTGCACTGTCTGTAGTGATGTGCCAAAGTTCTGATTCCAGGACACTTGTCTCAGGGGTTTGGAACCCAGTCCACAAGGAAACATCCTGTGTGTGTGTGTGTGTGGAATGGTGGCCCTTTGTGACCAACCCGGCCCCATCGAGCCGCTCCACACCGGATGTAAATTAGAATGAAAGACAATACCCCCCCCATCTTCTCCTGACGGTGAGCCCATTTTCTTACCTTATCTCCGGTCCAGGGTATATATCCAGGAGACTCTCGCTTCTTTCTTTCTCTGCATTGTGTGCTTGATCGCCACAGGATTTTTGGCCTTTCCCTTCACACCGGAGCCTTTGAATTTTTTTGGTGTTTGCATGTTTTTGTTAATTTGTTTGGTGTACAATTGCATTGACGTGATGTGATGGCCTCCAATCGCCGTTATTTTCACCTTGAACTCGCTGACTGAAGGGCGTTCTGCCCAGGATCTACCCAAGCAACGCCACAGGCTGCTGCAGGAGGGTAGTCAAAAGGGGTCTGGAACCCAGAACACCCACCCCTCGGAGGTTACGGGTGGGTAGCAGTATCTGTCCGCATAGCAGTTTATCTCTTCTCAAAGGTGGGTGCAAAACCGAAAAGGATAGATATATTGCAAAGTCAAGCGCCTTCATAAATCGGATTCTCACGCAAGACGAAAACGCGGAAACAACAGTCACAAGTAAACAACCCTCACGACAAGTTGGAAACATTCGCACCTTTTTTGACTTAAGTAACGATGGGCAGATCATGAATCGTTCGAATGACACACCACGGTTGTCATGGTGATTTCGACTGCAACGAACGAGGATGCACCACACACGAATGCAAAAGACTTGCATACCAATCTCTTTTTGGTAAAAGCATCTGTGCATTGTCATTTTTTTAAAGCAATACCATTGAAGGAAGGTTTTTTCACACGTTAATTTCTCCGAGAGGCGGGGTGTGGAGGGAGAGAGCCTCTCGCCCTTTTTGGAAAAGGGAAAACCCACCACCCTCCCTTAAGCCATCGGTCATGCATAATAGATGTTCATTTGCCGTGCACTCGAGGTAAACGACATGTGAACAGTTACATCTGCATCTGAAGAAACGACAAGTGTTATCACACAAGATGGAATTTAGAAGTCTTTCAAGTTATTCAACTTTTCACAAACAGTAAATGAAAGTCTTGCAAGTTGTTCAAACGATCCATCAAATTATGAAGCACAAGTTGGCACAACGAAAACACAAAAGTAAATTCGCGAGCTCAAGAACTTTGCCTTTTTCGATTTTTTAACAAGTAAAATTTTTCCAAGCGCACAAATTTTCCGGGTCAATTTTTCTCAGACGAGATAATGTACAATCCTCTGCGATGACCGTTTACTTGTTAAATCTTAAATGGAGGCAAGCGGCAACTTGATGAGAGCTTTGACTGGAAGGTGGGTGTGTTCAAAATACTTTTCTCTTTTTGAAGGTGGATGAAAAACCCAAAAAGATAAATATATTGCAAAGTCAAGCGCCTTCATGAATCGGATTCTCACGCAAGACGAAAACGCTGCACTCTTCTCATTTATAAGTCCTTTGGCTGGATGGACACGGACTTTCTAAAAGAGTTCTGCGACTGTCTCGGCCGGAAAGATTGCTAAGACCTGCACTAAGTCTTTGACAAAGGGCTTATGCACTCTGGAAACCTGATTGGTAGCAACAATCCCATACGCAAAGATCTGCATTAGGGTTTTTCATCTGTCGAACAACTTAGCCACTGTGCAATCCAGCGACACCTCCTCCTACTAGAAACCAAAGACTTCATAGCTGCTCTTGCGGAGCAAGATCACCGGTAAGCTTTGCCACTGGCACAGTCAACAGAGTGAAGGCTGTCTCCATTTCAGGAGTCGGTCTTGGAAAGGATTCTTCCTCCAACTGACTATTATCCTCTAGAAGGATGAAAGAAGCTGAAGGGTCTTGCAGGGTCGGGTACCAATGTGTACGAGAGTGTTTATTGCCGGAGACATCAAATCCCGTCTATCTTGGACCAGGTCTCTGAATTTTTAGTTTAGAAATATGGCATCATATACACGCATTTTTCTGACTTGTGGCTTAAGGTCCAAGAGGGAGAGAGCATATTGCAACAGTACCTCTTTTTAGACATCGCGTTTATAGCAATGTGGTCCTTCAAAAAGCTTGACATAGTTTCGATATGTCAATGCCACTTTTGAGAAGTCGAAGACGTACACGGAGCAACATAGGACACTGCATTACCTCCGCTTTATTGAGTTTGACGTGCGGATGCTGCAGTTTGAACAAAACGAAACTCAAAGGCTTGTACTGGAGCTTGGTTCGGTGTTGTGGGTTTTTTTGGCGTTTGTGGTTTTGGTTTTGGGTTTGTTGTTTTGCCTCTTAGCGTTGAGTATGCCTTTTTGCATTCAAAATCCGTTCTAAACTACAAGCGTTTAGATGACCGACAATGCCTCGTACTAGCTCGGCAACAGCAAAAAAAAAATGACATAGTTTCGACAGACTTTCGAGCATGTTTTTCAACTCTTTCCTATCAGCCCAACATCGAGCCTTTAGACACTAAGAAAGAAATGTTGTTGGCTCACTAAAATCGATATTTTTTTCTGCGTCAGTCGATCGAGTTCGAGGCGTGGTCCGTCATCTAGAACTCTTGTTGTTCAAAAGAGATCAACTGCACTAATTGGCAAAAGAGGCTACCTTTTCCGAGAAGAAACAAAAGCAAAACAAAACACAACACAGACATCCAAACCAAGCCCATTGAGGCCGAAAAACTGTAGTTAGCCTGCATTTTGGAAGGAAGGCGGGGCTAATTTTAAAAGGATTGGAAACTGAAGGAGATGAAAGAAAACCAGCGAAAGACTTTTAGATGATTTTAGAGGTCTGTGAAATCTAGAAGTTGTTTGCTGAGTTAAGATTTTTTGAGATAATTTGAAATGTTCATTCACATGCATGTAGCTTACAGCAGATTCAGATCCGTTTCAATGATTGTCATGGAGAATATCGATTAGAAGATGTTGTTCGCAGCAAAAGGATTTATCATCGCGCAATGCAATTGAGTACTTCGGGATTCATGGCGAAGATGGAGGAAGGCGTTGTCCAAAGAACCAAAGAGAGAGCAAAAGAGGCATCCAACGTGAGGAGAAGTTGTCTGACGGACGTCCGTTTAAAGTAATAATCTGTGTCTCAGTTTTTGAAACGGCAGGGTGATTCGATGCACATGAGCAAAAAGATGAAAACAAACTGTCAAACACTGTCTTTTTCTTGGAATGAAAGATATCTCCATTTCAGGGACTAGGTTTAGATGTCAGGTTCTAATGTTTGTTCCCGAAAGCTCCGCGAAAACGTCCTTCTAAAGAACGTGCGCGTAATAAACCACGAACAACTGACCACAGCAACATGATGTTAATTGGCTGACCACCAACCCCTGACCACAGCAACAACCAACCCCTGACTACAGCAACATGATGTTCATTGGCTGACCCCTGACCACAGCAACAACCAACCCCTCACTACAGCAACATGATGTTCATTGGCTGACCACCAACCCCTGCCCACAGCAATATGATGACAATAGCTGACCACCAACCTCTGACCACAGCAACAAGATAACAACAGTTAGGACTACAAAAGCTGACCACCAACCTCTGACCACAGCAAGATGACAGCTGAGAAGAGCTGCTGAGAAGAGTTGCTGAGAGCTGCAGAGAATGGATGCTGAGAATGGCTGCTAGGAGTGGCTGCTGAGAAGAGGTGCCGAGAATGGCTGCAGAGAATGGCTGCTGAGAAGAGCTGCTGAGAAGAGCTGAGAACTGCAAAAGAGTGGCTGCTGAGAATGGATGCTAATCAAGGCTTCTTCAAAAATTTCTTTCTTTTTTCTGTGCAGAGTAGGTTGGATGGACACCGGTGAACAACCCTCTCGTCCGAACAGTACAAGTACGAAGTAACAAGAGGGTTACACTGGCCAGCTCAAAATTTGAACCACAGTTTGGAAGGTGGACAAGCACGAAAGTGACGAAAGGTTGCGCAACGACTACTCCGAGAATTCGCATTTAATCACGGTTTGGAATGTCCGACGAGCACGAAGTGACGTCCGCCACGTGCAAAATTCGCATTTCACCACAGTTTTGGGCGTCCGACAAGCACGAACTAACGGGGAGTTGCGTCCGCCACGTGCAAAATTCGCATTTCAGCACAGTTTGGGACGTCCGACAAGCATGAAGTCGGACGGGCGTCCGCAATCTAGGAAATTTGCATTTCACCACAGTTTAGGGCGTCCGATATCTCTAAAAGAAGCCTTTATCCACAGCCTCTCAGCAGCTCTTCTCAGCAGCAACGCGTGAAAAGATCTGCGGAGACGTGCAAAATTCGCATTTCACCGCAATTTTGTCCGTCCGACAAGCACGAAGAGAGGGTTGGTGCGGCGACGTGCAAATTTCGCATTTCACTCCACAGTTTCGGGCGTCCAACAAGCACGAAGTGACGTCTGTGGTAAAATGATGATTTTGGTACATGGTGGATTGCCGCGGACGTTGCGAGCTGAATTCATACATTTTGTGCAGGCTGCTGTAGCGAAACGTGCATTTTGAAATGTTCGATGGCACGCTGCTGTAGCGAGACGCACATTTTGATTTTTCTAGGTGAACTCTTTCGTAGAATTCTGTGGGTCAATGGCAAAATGCAAATTTTCAGCTCTTGGAATTTCTCTGCGCCTCGGGCATGATGCTTTAAGGTCCAGGCAAATCATTATTGACCCTTGATCTCGGGTCTATGGTTGATCGGATTCTCTGGGCAACTTTAAAATGGTTCCCTGGCGGTTTTTCATAATCAAAACGACATGGTGGAAGAGGGGTTACCTGGTGCGCAGGCATGACTACACCCGATCAAAATGATGCAAGCGGGGGCGCGCCGCCATGCCTTTCCCCCTCAAGCAGGACGATAGAATATTAGAAAGTGATTTTTGCTGTCTATCTCGCGACCTATCATGATAGGGAACATCAAATCATGGAACACCAGAGTAGAAATAGCGACGGTGACTGAGGCGCAATCTGTGAATTCTAAATGGAGCACTTGTCGTATGCAAAAATTGTGATGCAGAGGTGGCCAGATAAGCTACACATGCTGGAGCAATAAACATAGATTTGACAAGCCAGAAAGTTGGAGTTCGCGTTGAATTGATAGAGGTCTATGATTTCTCGGAAAGATATCCTGACATTCATCAAGGACTTAAACCTTGTGAGTCCCAGAAGGGGGGCGCGCCGCCATAGCCGCTATCCCCGCCGAGGAGTATGTAGGTAAGTAAGCTCAACCAATGAAAAAATAATCCAGTAGGAAATGGGCTTGGAAGTAAAGGAAGGTGTACCATCTGTTGAGAAAAAAAATGTCTGCGTGAGAATTACCCACCTCTGTATCTACATACCTCCTGTGTTGGGCGCTTATCTTCTCCATCATCACTCTCCAAAAGCCCCCACCTTCTCTGTCCCTACCCCGGCGCAAGCGTCTCAGGGTGAAAGAACAGTGGTCCGCCTCTCCCGGTCAGCCCATTTCCTTTTTTTTTTGGTCGGGCGCTGCGCTCATCATCACGATAGTGGCAGTCCTTGTACTAGAAAGATAGATGTCATAGGCAGACAAAAGAATGGCTAGAGAAAGGTCTTGGACAGCAAAAACAACCAAAAACAGCGAAAAACAACAAAACAACTCCCCCCCAAAACCACAACCAGAAAAACACCACAAGATTGGCCAAGACCGATCATAGTGAAAAGGTGAAACTCGCTCAGGCTTTCACGAATGTCTGCAACTATACCCCGGCTCTTACTTCATCTTCAGCAGGAAATGGTAAAGGTCCATTGCAAGTATTCCCGACTACTGTGTGCAAGGAGGGGCATCCTCTTCTTGTTTCCTCTTTTTCAGTCTGCAAAATAAAGCATCCTGTTGACTTCCAAGAAACAGCAATGTCCGGTCAGCCCATTTCCTTCTCCCCACAGGTTCGCCCCGAGTTGTCGATGAATGCAATGCAAAGGAATTAGTGGCACAGCCAGTAACTCCGTCAAAGTAAATGTAGAGTTTTTTTTGGCTGCCACTGCTAGGGTACGTGTCTCAAAGTAAATGTAGAGGAATCAGTGACTCCTTGGAAAGTATGTACCGAGGCAATCCATTGCATAGCACTTTGAACACCAGTTACATTACAGGTTTGGGCGTGTGTAAAGTATGTACCGAGGCAGTCCATTGCGTAGCCCTGTGAACACGAGTTACATTACAGGTTTGGGCATGTGTGACGTATGTACCACTTTGAACACGAGTTAGATTACAGGTTTGGGCATGTGGAAAGTAGGTACCGCTGCAGTCCATTGCGTAGCACTTTGAACACGAGTTACATCACAGGTTTGGACAATGTAAAGTCTGTACCGAAGCAGTAAGTTTTGTAGCACTTGGAACACGAATTACATCACAGGTTTGGACATGTGTAAAGTCTGCACCGAAGCAGTCCATTCTGTAGCTTAGTCTAGGTTAGGGTTGAGGTTAAACCAATTGCTTACTATAGTTGCGGAACAGTTGTAACTAGTTCCTAACTATTGTTATGGAACAGTTAAAACTAGTTACTAACTATAGTTACCGAAAAGTTGTAACTAGTTGCTAACTATAGTTGCAAGGTTGCAGTTGAACTAGTTGCTAACTATAGTTGCGGGGTTTCCGTTGTAACTAGTTTGTAATTAGTTGCTAACTAGAGTGAGACGGAAAGTTGTAACTTCTCTTTGCCTTTACCGTGGTAGGTGGCCACCTGATGGCCTATCGAAAAAGAATAGCTGCTGGCCTTCTTGGACTATGTGACTTAGCAGACACACAAGCCTTCCCTCCGCTCACTAAACACAGCTCCAACCGTCGATTCTTCTCTCTTCCGCTCAAAGTCGGGCTATGCGCACACCTCTTTGGTATTCTCTTTCTCACACTTCCAGATCCAACCGCTCAACATGGCCAAATTCGCCAAGTGAAGCTAGGATACAAGGCGCAGGCGCATCCAGAGATTGCTAACTGGCTGCTCAGCGCTGTCTCTCGAATTTACGACAAGTCTGACCTCAACCGATCCGGCTCTCTGATTCAAATTGCTCTTCGTTTGGTTCGGATACTTTGCAAAGAACGGTTTAGCAGGTCATTCACCAACTTGACACTTTTCTTTTTTGCCGAGGTCAAGTTGGATCAGAGACCTAGAATCTGGTTTACAGTATTGACGTGGTGATGCAAGAAAATGAAGTTAGAAAATCACGAATGACAAAGTAAGTCCGGTAAGACAAATCCGTTCAAGACGTACTACAGCATGCTTGTTAGTAAAAGAGCGCAAGCAATTTTCCTCCGTATGTTTCCAGATTAGACTGTAGTAGGTGCAAAACAACGCGCACAACGAGTCTGCTACTGTCAAGTCAGTAAGATTCTTGTAGAGGGGAATACCAAGGACAACCAGAGTTCAGACGAAACTGAATGGCTAAAGAGAGCTTTCCTGCTACAAGCCAGCGCATCCCGGTTCGTCCTTCAGTCAGCTCAAAGGCACGTAAATAGACGGTTCCATATTCGGGAAAACAATGAAACTATTCGAAATCCTTGGCCAGACCAAAATAGAAATTCATAAGATTCTTTTTTTGTGCCGATTGCCGATCCAGCTCGTGGCATGCTCGGTCACCTCGAGCTGTTCACAGGTGGATGTGCAAAAGACTGGATGTCCAAACACCACTTCATGATAGGCGTTGAACTCAGAGAGTGAGAGAGTCATCATCTGGAAGACCTAGTTTTCAGGTGAACGTTTCAAAAGTGGTGCCTGTGCTGTAAAGAAAGACTGAGCTTATTTTCCAGATTCAGGAAACCGTTTTTCATCTTTCAGTCCTTTGCAGCGGCCTTATCATCACTGAATCCAGCAGAACAGCATGAACTCCAAGTGAACACACGACTTCAAAAGGTTTTCGAAGTGTACTATCTCAAAGAACTTCATATCAATCTCATCCAACATCCTCTCCTATTTCGTTTCGGCCTTCGACCCCAGTTCAGTCTGCAAGTGCAGCACCTGCAGGATTGCTAAGCTATCCAATTGGAAATACTCCGCCAGAACTTCCTTTTAAGGGATCCTTGAAGGATGGCAGGATCTTGTAAGGTATCTGTGAATGATCAAGTATTCCTTGAGAGAATCCAAGTCACAGACCTATGCCAGCCCAAGCTCCGATTCCACCTCCACCTCCACAACAAGGAGTTGGGGATCCAGTAACACGAGGCATGGTTGATTTGGCGTGCAAGGTACGCTGTCTTTGCTTCGCCACGCCAAGATAAACTGAGCAGACTCTGAGGTGGGTGCAGTCTCACGTTTCACGTTTCACCACTTTTGCTTTCGAGAAGTTACTGCTGGAGGGTTTTCCTCGCACTAACTGTCTCACAATTGTATTTTGTATGAAATACTCAATTAAAGGCTGGCAATTCACAATTTGTTATCACCTTTCCTCCACCTTTACGGCTTGCACACTGGCTCTGGCGTAAGTGCTTCTTTCGAGTTTCACCAAAGCCATCTTCCACCCATGTCGTTCTTTTTGCTCTGGCGTAGGGGCTGTCTGTATGACTTCACCAGAGCCCTCTTATGAAAGTATCAAACCGACACTTACTTGAGCAAGAAGCTAAACTTCCTTGGATCAAATACTTGGAAAACTAAGTTGCAAACACCGAATCAAGGCAACGGCAAAACAAATCCCCCAAAACGACCTCAGACAACTGAATGCTCTCACGGTACCTTTTCGCCACACACACAACACGCAAAGTGACAGTGTCATGACTGTTNCAGTAAGGACCAAGTGAACACTGGATGGTGTGATTCAAAAATGAAACGATCATCCTCACAGCCTCCACCTTTCTCAAGCTGCCTCACCAACAAAGCTGCTTGCTGTCTTATGATGTTCACTGTTGTTTCAGCTGCGCCATTGGACTGGTGGTCACCAGGTGCTGAGGGTTCGGCATATGTTGCAACATTGACACTTCTCAATGCCTTCCGGGTAGCCTCCAAAATTCGAAGAGTAGATGGTTCATTGTCAGTTCTCAAAGTGACAGGATTATGACCTGTTTGGACCACAAACCTACCCAGCTCGGTTGCCAGGTACGAAACATATTTCCCGCCTTTGGCAGGAGTTGGAATGGCGATGACCATCCTGGTGAATCTGTCGTGTGCAAAGAGAACTGTGAGTTTGTCTTCATCGCCACGTCTTGAACAAAAACCGAAGTCAAAACTGACAACACTATTGGATGATGTGGTATGATCTCGAATCTGTGGATGACGATCTTGACGACTTTTGAAGGCCACACAAAGTGGACACCATGGTTTGAATGGCCAATGAGTGAGATTGTGTTCGAGCCTCTCTGCAGCAGTAGGGCTAGCTGGCACTGATTGCATATTTGGCCTCCTTTCAGCGTCAGATTGCAAACGATGACGTACTGCATCAGCATCAATCAAATCTCTTTCTTTGAGGTGCTTGCAAATCCTCTTGAAGCACTGAGCTCTGTTCCCAGTGGCTGCCAAACCAAGAAACCTACAAGCTGCACGCATTGCAGCAAGACTTGAATCATGATTGATAAGCACGCCATCAACATAAACTTCATTTGGATCGATTGGCCTTTCACGGTCAGCAGGGGCTGGTTCAGCAACACTCTCACTTGCAGGTGGTGCAGCCTGAGCTGCATCCATTTCAACTGACACTTCACCAGACTCAACTGGCATTGCATCACCTCTAAGAAGTTCCGGGCCACGTGAAGGAACAACAACTCGAAAACCTAAGCTCTGATGATTAAAAGCTCCATTGTGACCCAACGTGATGATGCCACCAAATATGCCATTGAATTCAAAGGTTTTGGTGAGATTGTCAACACCAATGTCTGAGATATCAGCCCCATACTCCACCAACTCCCAAACTCCATTGATCTTGACCAACGTGGTCCGCCTCCACATCAGAGAAGGAGCAGGGATCATTGTGGTGTCTACAAACTGGTTGCCAAAGCTCAACATGCCCCACAAATTAGGCCCCAACTGTGTCCATCGTCTACCAAGGGAAGACAATGCATCACTCAATGTAACTGCCTGTATGCGCAACTCTCCATCAGCAGAATGATCATGAGTTGATATCACACGAATGAAGCCAGTGGTCACCAAAGAATTCCTCTTGAAACCAATGTCAATCTTCTCCTGGCCTTTCACCAAGCTGAGAGAATCACGATTGTCAATGGACCATCCAGCCCTGAAGAATCGGCCAAGACTGAGAAGTGGAGTAGTTACATTGCCAATGAGAAATCGTTCTTTGAAACGGACCTTGCCTAGAGTGATCTCAGCAAGTCGTACATCATGAATTCGAATTGGACATCCTTGAGCATCTACATAGTTTGCATTAGTTTCATTCAACACTGATTTGCCAACTGAAGCATAATGCATAGGAAGAACACTACCATCTGCTCCTGAGTCTAAAACAATCTCCACTGCAGTGCCTCCAAAAGAAGCTGAAGCACTCAGTGAACCAACCATGCGCACATGATCAAGTGCTGATTCAGCACCAATGGATCCATCACAAAAATCAATGCATGGCAAATCACAAGGCTCAATTGTCCAATCGTCTTCACTATCAAAACAGCACATGTCAAACATGGGCACTGCATGCAAATATTCCACATTCGCGGAAAGATCACTCGAAATGTCACGACTCTGAAATTTTCCAGGATCATGTGAAACGACATTCAAAGCAAAGGGATGATCATTGAGATACGTGTCACAAAAGCTGAGATCATGCAAAACGGTGACGCCATCATCTGCAACCGAAGAAATTGGATCTGAGCTGTATTGAAATAACCTCACTGAAGGTGAAGCACTATTGCCAGCATTGCCACTCAAAGCACCGCCAGCATTGTTGTCATGAGCACCAGCTGATCCAGAACCGCTTGCAGGCTCTTCAACTGTTTCTTCAACTTGTCTGATCGTGCCATTTTGTTTGTCACGTTTGAACTTGAAACAATCACGTTTCATATGACCAGACTTACCACAATAAAAGCATACATCACCGGAAACTGCATGAACACTGCCCTTTCCACCTTTGCCTTTTACCACCCTTCTGATTATTTTGGGGTGATCCTTTGCCCTTGCTCTTACCATTATAGTTGGGTTGTCCTTTCTGTCTATCATGTTTTCCCTTTCCTTTTCCCTTTTGTCCTTTGCCCTTGCCTTTGCCTTTGTAAGGCTGCCAGGACACTGCATCGATCTCCATAGGTGCAGGGCCAGTATACAAAGATGGGTTCGAAGACCAAATGTTCTTTCGTCTTGCTTTGCTTTCCTCTCCTTTGAGAGCCAAAGACAAACGGATGTGATGAACATCCAAATGCAGTCACTATGACCAAAAGCACTTGAAACACTTTTCCATCACAAATCGACAAAGCAAAATGTCAAAATAACTGCAACTTCCAGAAAACCAAACGTCCAAAAGTGAAATCTTCCAGAAATCTTCTTTGACTTCAGAGAACGTTGAAACCAACTATATCTGATATAGTTGGCTCATAAAACATCCAAAAGCATCTGTTCTCTCCATGTTCCAAGCTCCAAAAAGAGCAAAAATCAGATATCACCAAAGATACAGCGAAACATGGTTGTTGAAGCTGCAAATATCTGTAAAATAGCCATTGCCCTCACAATAACCATTCAGACAGTAGAATACTGTTGCAAACAACCGCAATGATGCCAAAAATCGGCAAATCAAATCTGTAGCTCTGCAAAAGTCCAGATAGCCACCAAAAGCAGCGAAACCATTGTTGAGCTGCAAAAACGTATCAAGATACCGGACGAGCTTCAATGTCGCTTTACACGAATAAGGTGATTTCGTTCCACACCCCCTTTCGACATTGTAAGCTCACAAACAAATTCTCAAACTAATTCCACAACCAAAGCAAATTGTTGAATGCATCATGCACCTCCATGCAAAATCCCGGCAACCCGTCCAACCATACACATCGGATCCAAGGTGCCAAGTACACACATATATGTAGACAACTGTAGCCTGCATCCACATGTAAGCACAGTCAATACATATGAAGACACCAATGTCGCAGTTACACTATTGAAATCTGCAATGCATCACAACATGGTATCAATACGGGATTGATTCCAACCACTCATCAAAGACCATCGGCTGACCATGCCATAGAAATACCATCCTGCATAGCCAGTGTCAAAGACATAGATTGGAAATTATAGTACATGCTGCAACCAACCCAACTGCATGCTGCCACTAACAGAAATCAAGGATCCCTTGAAAACCCACAACGCGGCCACATACAGTTTGTCATAACCATTGTTGCACCAAAGAGCCAGTCAAGGCTTGCACCCTCGATAGGTCCTGCGATACCCCGAGCTTGAATTGCCGCCAGCAACCAAGGCTTTGCAGGAGTCAATCCGGGCTGCCCAGTTGGACGCCATGAGGAACCCAGCAAGATCTGGTCCTTGGGTATGAGAAATCCATGCCCTGTTGCTTGGCACATCCTTCTGAAACTTCCCAAAAATGAACCTGGCATAGGCTTCGGCTGCGGTGTCGCGAAAGCTCTGTGTGAAGAGATCTCCAAACGTGACCCCCTGACCACGATAGGCAGGCATGGTGATAATCACGTCGTAACTCTTGATGTTTGAAGGCAACAAGATGGTCTTGACATCATAGCTCGGCATAGCCACTGCCGAATTCGGAATCACCATCGTCTCTTCAGTCACAACTTGCCATCGCTGAAACTCCGCAAAGTCACTCTCGCACATCTGGAGGAACATGGCAATCTTCAATCACCACCTTCGGCTTTGCCATCGCTCTCGGTCCCGGGGAAATGACGGGCTGGACTTGCTCCACAAGAGATCCAATTGTCTCGTATTCCCACGGGCGGTTCGGGTATGAAGCAATGACTGCCGAACCCTGGTAACTGATTACCATATGCTCAAGCCTCTTAAGGTCAAAGCTGTCGACATAGTGGGCTCCAACAGCCCTCTCATCCTGCTCCAGCTGATCATCACCTCTCCTCTTCGATCCATCGGTCATCGCACCACTGGTCATCAAAGGAAGAGGTGTCTCACTGCCAGAAGCCATCTTGGGTGCCATGGCTTAACAAAACTACCGTGCAATCAAGGTCACACAACACTTGGCAGGCACCGAGATCACATCCAGTTATCTAACCGATTCAGGGAAATCAAAAATGAAAATTTGTTCTAGACCTGACAGGTTGAAACTGACATGTTGCATGAAAGTTCACAACGTGACAGCATGAGCGGCATATCTCTAGGCTCTGAACCACGGTCATGCATCTAAGGCAGTGACTTTAAGGCCCAAGCAAAACACCTTCCCACAGCTGACTCGAAGGAAATGTCAACTAGAAGACTGTTACCGAAACCTTTAAGGTGCAGATCAGTCCCACTTGTCAAAGCAAAATTTCCTTTTTAAGATTCTCACTGCAAGATGCTTCAAACATCTGAACCTTTGAGAACCTCCAAACTTCCAAACAAAATCACACCTGGTGCGAGGTGTAAAATTCACACCAGGCAAAATCAAAAACTCACCCCCTTTCAAACTGCGGCCATTACGCAACGTCCTATGGAACCAAAAACGTTCCAGCGCTATCTGTTGTTTTTTTTTACTAAGGTCACAGCAAGGGAGATCAAAAAGGATCTAAGATCAGACCACCAATAAGCTCTAAGCCATACTAAGGTTGCTACTAAGGCCGTGACAGTTGAAAGCAAACCTTCGACATCCACAACCAAGCAACCAAAACATCAAGCTACTGGGGATCTCTTCTAGCCATGATGACGGCATGCACCAGGGCTTTTGCAAGTTTCATCGTATAGTTCCCAGTCTTCTTATACACAGCATCGCTTAACGAAGCATGTTCAACACAGGAACATCGACCAAATCGTTTCTTCAAGTAGACACAAAACACCACAGCAGATGCACAAAACCGCAACGTCTTACCAATTGGAAGTCCATTCTTGCCAACAACACCGGTCTGGCACAACAAGACATCTGACGCAAACCTCAAGCCGCAATCAAAAAGGACTTTCTGAGTCTCAGGATATCGCCAAATGCTATTGTGAGCTGGTAGCTCAAAACTCCTTGATTCACCTTTCTTCAAATAGCCTGAAGCATGGGTCATAATCTGCCTCCACTCATCACGCAACTCTTGATCATCCTTTTCACCACCAAAGTTTCTCAAGGGCGAGCCAAGTGTGCAAGGAGTGCTAACATGTACATGAATCCACAACCCTTCACGACGTGCATTGCGAACCCAGGCTACAAAACGGTTAAACGCCCTCTCATCCTGCATATTGGCACTAACACCCAAGTAAGGATAACCAAGTTTTTCACAAGTCAACCGCAGCGACGACTGAGGCAAACAACACACTTCGACAAAAGCAAACTTAGCTTCAGAGGTAGCCATCACACCTTCAATCCAAGCATCCTCAGCCAAGCAATTCAACTCACCAACGGGTTGCTCCGGAACAGCAAAACCAAGAACAGAACGGTGTTTCAAAAACGCTTTCGTCCCCAAACACTTAGTAAAGAGGTCCGCAACGTTTGAATCACCAGCCCGAAAGCGAATTTTCAACGAACCATCGGCAAGCTTGGCTTTCAGCCATTCAACTCGCACCTCAATGCGTCGGCTCCTCTTGGGTAGCTCAATTCCCTGAAGCAGCCGGATAGCTGATTGCGAATCACTTTCAATCTGCAAATCAACAACACACTGTTCATCAATGATGCCAAGCCCAAACAACAACCGCCATGTGAACTTTGAAAAACCAACTGCCTCTTGTGCACAAAGTTGAATCGCCGCGTACAATTCACTTTCACACGACGATAAGCTAACAACTTGTTGGGTCTTGGCAGATGTCTTGATTAACGAGTTCATGTATGTGATAACCAACCCTGTGATGCCTTTTCTTTTATTGAACCGATATGGGGCATGCGACGCATCGCTCCAAACATTCAACTGTGTCATCACTCGATCACCATCACTTGTCAACTCGAGGCTTTCCGAAGGCATGCGCAACTGAGTGTACCTGTCATCAAACAAGAACCTCAAAACCGATTTCAGAGCTTGATCAGCAGCCACTGTAGGATTGGATTGTACCGATCCCACTAGACTTAACCATGTCTTAACATCAAGCCATAACAGCTTGCCGAGGCATTTTCTGAAAACCTGGTAACCTTCTGCTGTCAATGGCTTGGTGGATTGCTCATCGGTCTTTTCTAAGAAAGCAGCTACGTCTGGCGCAGCTGAAGACCCTTTCTTCACACCATAGTCCTTGAAGCACGGCATGAGATACTCAGGATCTACAGATAACCACAAAGCTTTCTCGCCGGGCCTCCTAACAATGGTTCTTCCGATGAAGGTTAAAGAACCCCCATTCTCTTGAGATGGCATCACCATGCCAGTTGTTTTCGTAGGGACCACGGACGAAATCGCATCCACAACGACTTGCTCAGCTCTTTCACAAGTGCTTCCTAGCAAAATGTCGTCGACGTAGACCACCAAGCAAACCAAGCCGACAGCCTTACCGCGGTACGAAACCGTACCTTGGTAAATGCAAGGCTCAAGATTATCCGCCCAAACACCGACACGTTTAATGGTATCCGACAGCAACGTGAGCCACCTCAAGCTGGCGTCTCGCAATCCGTTGAGCGCTTTGTCAAGGTTCAAGTAAGCAACAGATCCATCAAGCATGCTAACGGAAAGAGGCATTTTCAAGACAACCGATTCGCTGCCCAATGGCGAATGCATAAAGGCATGACTTATGTCTAGGCCTCGGATCCTCATGTCATACTCAGATATCACACTCAACACAAGTCCCAAGCCTTCCACGCTAGGCGTGGGTGATGAGTATCCAAGTTGTTTGGCACTGGGTCCTCGGGCTATGTCTTTTGCTACAATTCGCGCCCTCACTCTTGTTTCGCTCTTTCGAGCAACAACCCAACGCGAAGCAATGACTCGGGTATGTGGTTTCAACTTGCGAATGGCCTCAACTTGACCCAAGTTCAGCACAGTGCCTGTCTTGCAGACTTCCAAGTTAAGAACTTCCTCTCGCATTCCATCAAAACAAAGATCACAGTCAACCAATGCAAGCGTCGAGTCGTCAATAGCCTCATCGGGCTTCCAAATCAAGACATGTCCTCCACCAAGCGCAACCTTTACACTCTTATGATTACCATGTGCCTCAAATCGAATTGATGAAACAGACATGTCAAACATCTCAGAACAAGTCAATGGTGTAAAACAACACTCACTCACCTCAATGATGTTCAACACAGGTGACGAATCATCAACCCAACACAAACCAAGGTCACTATCAGCAATCAATTCAGACAACATCTCAACTCGGTCACCACGAATCGCTTCCTCCAAGTCTTCAACTGGTGTCTCAGCACTACGCTTGTTTCTCTCATGAAACTCAACCTGTTGAGGAATACCTGGCATCTCAGAATCACCATCAGCATCAACGTTCATAGCCTCGTTAGCTCTGCGGCAACGAGCATTGTGACGAATGCCTGGTGCCTCCATGCCAGATTCGCACGCCGGACAGTGACGTGTGAAGATACGCCCTCCAACGTTCACAGGGTCAGAAGAATCAGGGGAAGACCCATGTTGGCGACCAGGTGCAGGAACAGGATCAACATCAGTATTGGGCTCATCAACATGTTCACTAAATCTCAATTTCTTCTGAGGGGCTTCAACCTCATCATCAGCACGTTCACCCGTTTCAGCACCAGCGGTTTCAACACGTTTCTTCACACCAACATCAACATGACGTCCTTGAAAAATCTTGACTGTTTGAGACTTCAGTTTTCTCCTCTCATCAGGGTTGTCCTGCCATGCTTGTGCATTGGGATTCCCACGAGCCAGACGAAGACCTGGAAGCGCAGGATGTGGGGCAGGAGGAGCTGGCACAACATCAGGAGTCTCTGCAACAATGTTGGAGCGATCAACCACGGGGTTGGCAGGGGCAACTGCAACATCACCAACACCAGGCCTATCCTCAACAGGTCGATCAGCACCAACTACTTCATCACGGACACCAATCAAGAAATCAGAACACAACTCCAACTTCCATGCTAATGGCGACACAACACGAACATTCCGTACGGCAAACCTACGAAGTTCAAACTCACCGTCAACCCGAATCTTTCCACAAACAATGGGTCCTTTGTCAATCCCACAATGGATGTAGGAGGCCTCAATGTAACGAGTCTCGTTTGGAGAGTGGGCTTTCAACGAGTCTGGCAACTCAGCAAGTATCACCGCGCCAAACATCGTGGAGATATAGGCTTTGTCAGCCTTCGACCAACAGCAAGCTCAAGTGGAGAGTAGTCCGTTTCCCTTGATCTACCAAAGTGATTATGAACCAACGAAAGATAGGTCAATGCATCCGAAAGTCCACCAACACCAAACTTCAGATCAAGGCCATTTCCATTCAAATCGGCACGAAGAATCGTCAACGACTCCTTCAACCGTCTCACTGATCTCTCTGCCAATCCAACACTTTGATGTTGCTGGGGCCGTGCCTTGCGAACATGGAAAACAAACTTGGGCGAACATCCAGTCACCAATGTCCTCACAGCTGTTTCGGCGTCCGTGTGGAGGACAATGCTAACCTTTTCGGATTCCAATCCAAAATGATTCAACCAAGCAACAATCTCACGCCGAACACTTGCCTCATTCTCAGTAACAACAATGTACGCCACACAGTTTGAAACCAATTCTCCAAGTACAAGGATCTTGACCGCACCAGCGGTTTCAAGTTCAGACAATTCACCATTTTGGCTCAAGAAGCAGAAGTCCGCTTGGAGCTCAGTTTCGATTAAATTATCCTTTCTGCGACGATGCATGTAGGTCGAACGTCCACGTCCACACTCAAGACAGTGCGGATTATGGGGAGTGTGTCCTTGAGCTCTGCGCTGCTCTAACTCAGATTGGGCTGCCTTGGACAGTGGGTTTACAACACCTGTGTCATGGATCTCAACACCTGACAGCGTCCACTCATCATGTTTTGTATCCAAACCTGCGTGGGGGTGCAAACGAACCCAAGGACAACCAGCAAAAATCGTGACCTCATGTGCGTGAAATCCGGAAGCATTATGGACAAGCCAGGCACCATCAACGCCTTGTGAAAAACTCCACCCCGACTTGCACAACGTTGTCGTGCTCAAGATGTTATGCCTTGTTTCACCCACAAGAGTGGATAACTTCGCTTTCTTCCAAACGTCCACATCCTTTGCTCGATCCCACAAACACATGAACACAGATACGTTCGCCTTACCATGCGTGCTCACAGAACTGCCATTTGCAGCAGAAAATCTGTCAAGTCCAGTGTCATCACCGCTCCATTCTGCAGCATAAACAACAAAACTCGACTTCGACAACACGGTAACCGAAGCACCTGAATCCAACAGCCACCACGTGCAATCGTCAGTTCAAGCCCAACTCTGAAAGAAGCGGTGAAAACAACGGTGCATAACGTTGACACTCAGCAACATGGGACAACTCAGAATCATGATTCAGAAAGATATCTACATCTGACACAAACATCTTGACTCTCATGGCGGAAGGGGCAATCAACCCATCATGAAGTGTCAAATCATCCTCGTGCCAATATGCAGACTTCAATCTCAAATCCAACCAAGGGCCAGACCAACCATGATCCATGCAGCAACCCAACTGCTTACCAAAGGTTAGACCTGCAACAATGTCAAAACCTGAAACAGAAGGGCAAAACTGCAAATTCTCAAGTAGATCACAATCATCCCAAAACGCTTCAGGAAAACACAACTCAGTCGTGATATCAACACAAGTTGCATCTATCCCATGCCTATAGGTTCCAAACCCGTCGACACGATCAGCAACCAACGACTCATCACGTGAATCCCTAACGTCTGCCAAGTTCAACACACACCTGTCAAAACAAGTCGCTACAAAGCCGTCAAAGTTACAAGGCTCATCCAACAGTTCCAAGCCAAGGCAACACTCATCCGACAAGTCTTCAAAAACCAAGGCACTAATCACTAAGCTTCCAACTGGCTGATCAGACTTCTGTGGTTCTGGTGACGGTTCAGCCTGACTTGCAACACCACTTGTCGTGTCATCCTGCCAGCCATCAACATGCCAATCATATTGCTTACTTTTCCTGGGCAAGAAACACCTCGGCGTATAGGTCGTATATCAGAAGTTTCACTGATAAGAACAGATACTACAACTCTTCTGCAGTAACTGACGCGTACACAAGTATGTGTATACAAACGTGGGTATGCTAACATGTTTTATGCTAGTCACCCCGCCTTCATGCCGTGGAGTCCTCAGGATCCCGGTATGAACTTCCTTCCTCTCACTTCATTTTAAAACAAACCAAACAACAAAGAAACACGGGAAACACAAGCACAAAACCAACACCCAAAAACTCACAAATGAGGAAGTTTTCTCGACGAATGCATCAAGCTATTGTGGATACAATCATCAGTTTCACGCACAAATTTCCAAAAGAGAACTTCACCTAAGTTCCTACGCAAAATCGGCCAAATGGAAATCTCGAAAGTATGTTTCAAAACCCTTTCAACTCAAACAAACGAATTCAGTGGAAACATCCGGAATGCCTCATGAGCAAAATGCTCTCATCTCAGGCCTTCAGAGGAATATGAGAAAGCCAGGTTTAGCCATCCCGGTATAGGCTCACTTTTGGACATAGCATACAAATACATATGTAGTGCAGAGAATAAATAAATACATATCCAAAGCAATGCACTGACAATGTAAATATCATAGCATGCCAAATCCAGTGAAATAACCAATCCGCTCATCAATAGCACGGCTTCCACAGTGAAAGTGAAATCACAACTGGCCATATTGATTCAGCATCTCTTCAAGAGCAATGGCATCAGTCTCAGACCCTTGCTCACGAGCTTGTTCCAAACGCTGGTGTAGATATGCAAGCAAAGAATTTCTTGCATCCATCATCTGCTGCAACTGTTCCTCCGGCTCTGGAGGCATTTCATCATCATCATCTTGCGCAGCATCGTTCAGCTAGGCGCAACCATTGGTACAACCTGTCGAGATCACCAAATGTGATCACAATCATGTCAATCTGTTCTTTTGCCCTATCCACCAAAACTCCAGCTTGGGCCTCAGGAGACCCAGGTTGAAAAGCCGCGGGAATTGGAGCATCTAAGAGCAATTCTTCAAGTGCTGCAATCTGGACCACTGTAGGAAAATCCACATAGGAACCATGAAGTCTCATGCCAGACTCAAACACATTGAAATTTGTTGCAAATCCTCCAAAAGCAGCATAGACATCTGAGACTCTACATTCATGAGTCATTTGGGTCATCACATGGTGAATCTGAGCCATAATGTTACGTGTCACGCCCTCGGCCATAGAGCGTTCATAGAGATCCAGCACAGATAGGCGTAGAGCTTCCAACTCACGCATCCTTGCTGTTGCACCATTGTAGCTTTCCTTCACCACCAATTGTTGGGATACACTCACCAAGTTTCGAAATAGTGGATAGACTTGACGCTCATCCCAATGGACATCTGGCCCCAAGTCAGGCATACCAGCAGCTAAGGCACCATCGCTCAACTCGCCAGTCATAGTGCAAAACCAAAATAGTAGCAAGCGAAAGGTTGCTACAACCATGCACAGGCACACCGGCCAGTGAAATCGTGAGAGGCTCAAGGTGTTTCCTGAAATCATGAATCCTGAAGACTGTTGTATCATAATTGCACATATGGCTGAAAACAACTGACTACGTTTGATGCCTTTGATAGTTTGGACTCTATGAATTTCATCCGCCCCAACTCTTTCAGCAGTATATGCATTACAAACGCCACAATGGTACATGAGAGGTTTCAACACTTTCAAGCCTAAACGTTTCGTGCCAAGATCTGAAACATTGTCTTTTGAAGCAATCCCTTTGACTGTCAACAAATCATCTTTCACTCTTGACTGCACCCAAAGCAACTTCGTTGATAGGTGTCTAATCCGGCCTACGCCAGATCGTTGAAGCACTTGTCGTGCTGCGCTGTTGTCGATGTAGAGAAACATCTTCAAAGGATTTCCTAAAAGGAATTGCAAACAAAGTTGGACTAAGATTGCATCACATGTTGCTGAGACTGCTGCATGTAATTCGGCCTCCGCCGAAGAAAGACTGATCACCTTCTGCCCACGACTGGCAGAGTATATCAAACAACCACGGTAAAACAAAGCTACTGATGACACTGACTTTCGCGTGCCTTTGTGAGCTGCCCAATCACTGTCACTGAAAACCTCCAACACATGTGTGCCATCACCATAGTCATGATAGAGTCCATGACCAGCTGGCTTGATTTTCAAACTCAAGCCTTGTTCTACACAACCAAGCAAGTAAAGTCCCAAGTGCCTCAAAACACCATACGCCTTCTCCGTGGGCGTCTTCATGCTTTGCGCAAGATATCGAATAACAAACTGGCATTCAATGAGATCTGCACTAAGATACAAAAGAATACCAATACATGTGCGAAACTTGGAACCTTCTTCTGGACTAAGTTCTTTCGAAACATCGGGCTCATTGATCTCAGGATGTGCTGGTGTCTTCTTAGGATGCAACGTGGTTTTGATACCAAGCAGCTCAAAAAGCTTTGCAGTGTGTTTCACGTGTGGTTGAATGATCATCTCATTCTCTGAATACAGCCAATGCCTCCTTTTCAGAAAGCTAAGCTCACCACCTGGTTCATCAACCAAGTCATAGCTGATTTTGTACTTCTCCTTGAATTTTTGGGATCAAAACATTGGTGACATATTCACGATCTCCAGTCAAAAGGATGTCGTCCACATGAAGTATGATGCAACACTTGTCATTCCTCAGCAATGCAGGATATGCATCAAAAGCCTTGATGCCAAACTCTTGCTCCAAAAACTGTGTAAGAGCTCGATGCCACAGCACTGAGCCATCACGTTGTCCCGGCAAAACCTTGCCAAGCACGTGTGATTGAACATTTCCCAAAGCATCAATTGAAGTAACAGTGGTAGGCCTCACTTGAGAAACAGTGAGGAATGCATCCGAGACGTCAATGCCACACAAAATCCAGCCTTTGGAAAACATCTCCAAAAATGCAATAGGAATCAACCTGGTTGTCACATTGCTTGAGGCCGGGCTGTAAAGATCAGCACCGTCTGGTGTAAGCCAAGCAAACTCTCCTGCAACGAACCTGCTTCGTCTCAACCATATCTGTCTGCCATCTCCATCTTTCTTTTCACGCCACGTCCTGACAAATCGTGTACTGAGGGTGACGTACTCTTCACTGCTTGATGGATCAAAAGGCAAAAGGACTTGCATAGTCCTGAGACGTTGCAACTCAACATCGTCTGCCAACTTGTCCAAAGCTGCCAGCTCCTCAGTTTCAAGCTCTGGCTCATTTTCGGTAAATGGAAATGTCAGCTTGTCGACTGCATGGCTGAGCTGAAAATCTGTCATAGGAAAATCTTCATCTCCAAACTCACGTTCAATCATCAGCCCATCATCATAGCCTTCCATGTCATCAAGTTCATTATTGGCAAAGAAGGTTGGATTGTGAGAATCTTCATGTGTGTATTCTGTACCATCAATGACACACCGAACATGGATAAAGCGATTCACTCGAGCATGTTTTGTGGGCCTTTCATCTCCACCCACACTTTCTGGATGTTCACGACGTACACCACCTGGTGCACTTGATGCAGATGCACCACTCATCTCAATGTTGGTGCCCTGCCCCGCCTGGGCTGTTGCACCCATTCTCTCATCAGCAATCTGCCTACGAAGTTCGTCCAAAGTCGTCTCATCACTAAGAACTGGGGTCGATGACGCAATGGGAGTTGAAGGAACACCGGACACGATAGGAGTGACAGGATCAAAACCTGCCTCATCAGGAGTGACTGGAGTGCCTGCCATCAAAATTGGTTCTATTCAATGGGATAACAACTGGTTCTGGCTGAGGTGGCAAAACTCTCTTTGCCAATACAAGCCTGGACCCAAGAGCTGCATATCCAAAGTCCCATGGCGAACTCTCCACGTCACCTGCCAACTTCAAATCCCAAGGTTCACTAAGACGACGGACAGAACGAGTGATAAACACGCCTTTGGAAGTTCCAATGATGTGAGTGTCATTTGTAATGGTCTTTCCCAGCCAAGCTCCTTTGATCCACTTTGGATTTGATTTGGCTTCAGGCCT
>DF242046.1:64238-120165 GCA_000507305.1 Breviolum minutum Mf 1.05b.01 | reverse complement strand
ATAATGTAATATGTATAGTGTATGTATATATATATATATATAAATATATGTATGCATTTTGAAGTACTTATATATGTAACGTATATACACACACTTCGTATATTTCAAAAAAACATAACATCTCAATAAATGTCATGCGACATATTTGTCATTTGTGCCCTTTTTGACGAGTCATTTTATCGTGCAAAAAGGAACAGGTCATGGATTTTTTTTGAGGATTTGGACCAACTGCCCGAAGGACTCACTGATTGTGAACCTGGTGAAGCCCTTCAATGTCCGAGTGGTCCTGGATAGCACCTCGTGCAATGGTGAGGTCTGAAGGGTGCCGCGCCATTTTTCAAACGCCAATTTGTTTGAAGGACATCTTGCTGCCGCTGACAGCAGCGACTTGAATTCAAGACTTGTGCCTTGCACATGGCTGATGCAAAATAGAATCCATTGCCTAAAAGAAAAAACATGGATGTGAATGGCCAGTGTTTCTGCAAGACATGGCCACTTTTTTCGTTACCAGTTGAAGCTTGTAATATATAGTTCAGACTCCAAACAAAGGCTTTTGCGCAAGGTCACAAGCAGATCTCAAGCACCATCCAGCAATGTCAGGAAGGTGCTCACTTCCCTCCACTTATTAGAAGTGGAGGGCGTGTATCATGTGGTGACACAACTTCCCTCCCAAAAAAATGGTGGTTGGAAAGAAGCAGCACATAGGCACAAATAGGAGGGTTTCTGTCAACTTCATTGCCGGAACTTTTTTTGCCGTAGCATCTCCATCTTAGCCTCAAGATTTCCAATCTTTTTGTCGCTGGCTGTAGCTGAACTTCGCCATGGCTGGTCGAGTGCTATCCTTGTTGCTTCCCTTCCTGGCGGCTGGCAGCTCCAACCTCCGTGGTGATGGAAACTACGTGGACACCGTGCAGTGCACCGGAAGTGGCACTTTGCCCATGCAACCTGTGCCTTGATCTTGGATGAAGAGCACATTTGAAATCCTAAGGAAAAAAAAGCTATGAAACCATCCCTTCCAGACTTTTTTTTTGGTACAAGGTGACCTTTTTTTGTAGGTGCATTTTTTTTACTATGATGTATATATATATATATACACAGTATATACACAGTATATAGATTCAAACATATCTATGTACAGACATGGCTTGTTGTGTTAAATATCAAGGTGACGTCGGATTCTCTCACAGGAATTGTCTGAACCTACACCTGTAGGTGTGCTTCAGCGGCAGCGTTTTGTTGGAGAGCTTTGATATTGAGGTGGTGAGCTATGATGGCAACTGGTCTAAACACCTAGGAACCTACTATAAAATCCAGCAAGTTTACAACTAATGATCAGAAAATGCCAGGAAGAAGTATAAGATCCAATGGGGGGAGTTTAGTGGGGAGGGTGGCAGGACATCACATGAAATACGCTTCTATGTCTTTAAAAAAACTTCGAAACCTTGGGTTGCCTTCTTTTTCATGTTTTGGGGGGGTAAATTCTAGGGAGCGTGGCCAACCACGCCCCAAACTCGACCATTTCCACCTACATCTTCCTTTGTTTCTGAAGGTGACGGGGTTTTTCGTAGGCAACTGATGGCAATCCCCAACGTGGCGTGGTATTTCAAGAAAAAACCACGCATCCAATGCACCAACAAGGTTGGTATCGAACATCACTGAAAGTGGTTTAGTGATTAGTGTCTAGTGAGATTCGTGACCCAAGTCTACCACGAATCTCCTCAAACATTTTTTTGGTTTTCAGGTAAGGTGGGCACTGTGAACCTCAAGGCCTTGGGGAAAGGGAAAATGTGGTGCCAAGCTTGGTAGTTTCTTGGAGTGAGTTTCATTCACCGGTAGGTAGTAATGTATCATTGAAAGTAGGGAATGGATGGAGATATCATTGAACCTCCCAGAGTTTTCAACTCTGGGTTTCCCAGATATTGGAGTTAGGCCGTTCTGGTGGCCAGGAGCACTCTGGTTCTGACGGGGTTTTTATGTCCAAAATTTCAACCCTCGGCTAGGCTGAGGGTTCTCAAAACGCGGAGTGCGATGGTGCACAGTTTGAGAATCAGGTGATTGGAAAATGGGCGTGTTGGTGGTTACACGGTGTTTCACACCCCTGAAAATTTTCACATGGTTCACCGGAAAAAAATTCACTCAAAAATTGATTTGGTTTCAATCATCTCCCAAGCATCCACCTCCACCCATGACTTTAGGTTCCATGTTCATTTTGCCGCTGTGGCTAGGGTTTTTTGGAATTTTTGGTTCATGACCGGATGGGATCGCAGCCCCTGGCCCCCTAGTCCATCCCGATCAGTCCAGGACAATGCCATCACCATTGAAAACGACAAGGGCTGCACCTGGGACCGAGATTCAAAAATTCCAAATCCCTTAAATCCCGGATAGGAAAAAAGAAGGAGGTTTCTTGAAGTTTTTCACGGCTTTTTACTCCTTAAAAAAAATACAAGTCTCAGGTGGTGGCAACTCAAATATTTTTCGACATTTTCCACCCTGATCCAAGGGGAAGATTCCCCATTTTGAAGCGCATATTTTTCAAATGGCTTGGTTCAGCCACCAACTGGAAATGCCTAAGCAGGTTTGAGGATTAGATTTCGGTGATGGAAGAAATCATGCACCAGTTGAGGTTGGGCAATTGATCCCACTTGCAGGTTTCTCATAGATTTGAGGTTCTCAGGGACTTTTTTCATCGACAGTATCACCCCCCAGTTGAAAGTGAAAGTCTTCGAAAGTTGTGCACCTCATGATCCAAGATTCTGATGAGTTTGATGCGGATTCCAACATTTTTGCACCATAGGTGGCTTGGGCAAGTATGACTACACGGTGAGATACTGCCCAGACCAGGAGCTCATGATGGGATAGTATTTCAGATTTTAGATGCGCTACCCAAAATCCCTATGTATGGGAGTTTTTCTATGTATGATTCGGACGCATTTTCATTCAAGGATGTCAAGATTTTTTTGCTTTCAAGGACTTCATCTGACCTGGAACAATTCTACCTTGTCAAATGTTGGACTCGATTTTTGGTGCTTCAAACTGTCAGCGGGCCGTGGATTCCTAGGACTCGTTGATCGTGAATTTGGTGAAGCCCTTCAACGTCAGGGTGGTGCTAAATAGCAAGTTGTGTGCAGCCGGTGAGGTCTAAGGCGGATCATCAGGCCTTGTCATCTTGCAGTTTTAGTGAAAGGTAATAGCCTTCCACATATGCATTGTTTTGTAGCACCAGGCGTGGTAACCTGCACCCTTCCGAAGTGATGTTTCTGACGTTTTTTTTTTCTGGAAGAAGATGAGATGAGCTACGTTTTTGTTGGTGGAAAAACAGTGGTTGCAAGTGATGGGTGGATTGAAGGGTGGTTGAAACATCTAACAGATGTCATCCCAGTCAGCATCTACACATTTCGGGGGTGAAAAGCCTCATCACCACGTTACTGGTGCTGCTTTGAATCAATTCTGGAGCTGAATTATCGGTGCCAAACAAGCTGCACTGATCGTCATAAAAGGATGGTCATGACTGAGTGCAACAAAAAGTCCTTTAATCTTTTTGATGTCGGTAAAAAACATGGTTTTGCGAGGTTTTGGGTGTATAAGTATGAACAAGTACGCGAAGTGCCAGTGATATCTTAAGTCTTCACCAGTTCTTGGATTTTGAGGGGGATGTTTCATACAGGGATACGTTGTGATACCTTGTGTTGGTCCAACAAAACCTCGTTTTTGATTGGAGCAACATCTGGACGTTGCTTGAACAAACTCGCAATTTCGCTTTTCACCGGGGGTGCTCAAAAGGCAACCCCAGGACCCCCGGGCAAAACCCCACGCTCCGCGCTCACAGTGTTCAATTTTTGGGCGCCATGCTTCGAAGCATTGTTGCACTGCTCCCGTTGCCCGGAGACACGGAAAAACCCACCCAAAAACCCATCGGCCGAATTGATACCTTTCCCCCGCAAAAAAAGGGGAGCCATTTTCAATAAGGAAAATGATTCTTGGAGAATCTGAGGTCGTTGGCTGCTGGCAGCTCCAACCTCCGTGGTGATGGGAACTATGTGGACACCGTGCAGTGCACCGGAAGTGGCACTTTGCCCATGCAACCGGTGCTGAGCTTACATGCTGGGATGGGGGGAAGCAAGAAAAGATCAGATACTTACAGTACGATATCAACATCATCATCATCATCATCATCATCATCATCATCATCATCATCATCATCATCATCATCATCATCATCATCATCTTCTCAACTTAATGCCGAATAATGCATGTCAGCATGTATGACGTCCTACCAGCAATTATGCTAATCGGTATTCTATTTGTACCAAATACAGGTGTCTACTTTGGGACCGAAAATCTAAGTATGCTTACCTGAGGTCTGCTTCACCGGCAGCATTTTATTGGAAACATTCAATATCGAGGTGGTCAGCTACGATGGCAACTTGGTAGGATGAATATTCACTGGTGAATGTTTGCTAAGGTTGATTTTGTTGTCTCCTCTTCAGGTAATCGCCAGTTGGGGTGATTATCCAAAATGTTTAATGAAAACTACTAGTTACTAGGGTGTCCATGGAAGTTAGTAACTAGTTAGGAAGTTGGGATATAACCTATTCAGGAAACTTACAATCTATATACTTTAACTTATACGTATTAAATATATCGGGGTTCTGACATCCAGTACGGGGACCGGCAGGACATCCCGGGTCCCGTGATCCACAAATTTCCGATCGGATCCAGGAATCCAAAGGGCCCAACTTTTTGTGCCGGGTGAATTCGATGATACCTTACTGTTGATGGTTCAAGAAATCCGGTAAACACAACCAGTTGAGGGAATGGTAGGTGAACATCCCATTATTTTACGACGGGTTTTTGATATCCCATCCAAACGGTGGTTGGCCTTGGGGGATTTCTGAACCAACAACAGTATGTTAGGTGTTTTCCAGAGAAGATGGATTGGAGGAATCAAAATTCCATGGCTTAGTGTTGCCCAGCAACACTGGTAAAGGAACTAGGACGACCAACATAAAATCCACAAATTCCATGTCATTTTCACAGCAATCCGGATCGTTTTGGGACAACCCGTGTAACCTCCGAAACGGCTGCAACCTGAAATTATTGGGGAAGTTCATCTCCCTCATCTGGAAATCATCCCTTTTGTTTCAAGATTTCTGAAACCAAAATATGTATATATATATACATATATTTGATTCTATTTATATATATATATATCATATGTTCATTGCTTCACTCAAGAGGGGTTTCCCATGGTGCCCCATGGGGCGCACCATTATATCTAAGGTAAGGTTGGCACCGTGAATCTGAAGGTTGGGCGGAAAGGATGTTGGACGTTGCATCCTTTTTGAAGTTTCAGATTTCCAAACGAACCCCATGTTTTTCGGCCCAACCAAGCATGCCACCATGGCGCACCATTCATCGGCAAGGCGGAAGGATCTCAAAATGCGGAGTGTGATGGAGCACAGTTTGAGAATCAGGTGAGATACAGTCAGTACAAGTTTGGGGAAGTTGGGAAAGTTGGGAGTGTTCCATCCTCCCCCCAAAAAAGGGGTCCAAGGGACTCAAACCTTTCTAACAAAAATCCTGTAAAAAGTCCCAAAGGAAGAGGCGAATGAGAACAGGAACAAAAAAACACCTGCAAAACCCATAGGCCCCAATTGTTGGGTTTTCAGCTTAAAATTTGAAATATGTATCAACCAAAATCCACTCCTCCATTCAAAAAAGGGACTTTAATGACCTACTTGTGGGGTTTCTATCCACAAGTGACTTGTGGCAGAAGCCCAAATCACCGGTTTGCGGTTTGGTACGGATCACGTGCACTGTGTAAAAAAATGAAACTCTCCCAAGCATTTGACGATTGAAAACTTCCATTTCATGTCTAGGTGGTGGTTTCATTTTTTTTAGTTTTCACCCCTAGTTAGGGAAGATTCCCATTTTGACTAATATTTTTCAGACGGGTTGAAACCACCAACCAGATGTACTTGACACACATTTGGAGAGTGGATGTTTTACACCCGCAGGTTTTTCTTTTAGGTAAGAAATCCCAAAATCACTGACCACTAATGAGCCATCACAACATCAACTCAGTGTACTTCCCACATGACCCCTTTTTTTTCTGAAGTTGCAGGCTGATGTGGAATTCAAAAAAAATCATTCCCCAGAAAATCATCCGCAACACTTAGTGGTTTCTCATTATTGAGAAACAAAAAACGTGGTGGTTTCGTTTAGAAAACCCTGGGACCTGGGGATATCGGATCCAAACCCTTCAGTTCCAGCAGCAGTTCGGAGTGGAGCATCTCAGGTTTTGATCGTTGAATTCCTTACATGGATCCCATCGAATCCATGGGATTGGTATATTTACTAACATGAAAAAAATGAAAAAAAACCATAAAACATCAACCCTTCATGGATCGGTAAATACACTAAATCGTCCCATGGATGCTGGGAGGGTTTTGAGAGTGTTTGCCCTCCCCACAAAAAAAAATCAAAATATGAAATCATTGCAGAACTCTTTTCTTCACAAATCCACCATCCCTCTCAAAACCGGGTGTGCTTTGTGATCAGGACAATGCCATTACCATCGAGAACGACAAGGGTTGCACCTTGGATTTTGCCAAAAAAAAATCAGGGAGAAGCAAGCTCGCCTTCCACCAAAAACTGTGACATACCCACAGTTCACCAGCAAGCAGAAGCCCCCGAAAAGCTACAACACCCGGGACCCCCAAAAGAAAGCTGGATTCCTCGTCTTCCAAGCATCCATTTTTCAGGGGTAAACACGCTGTTAAACTTCGGGGGGTGTGACACTTCAACTGGGGGAGGTTCGTGATCTTTGCCATTGTTGATGATGATCACGAAAACTGCTTCTCATCAGCTGGAGTCTCTTGCGCAAGTGTATCTTCCCCCCCAAAAAAATTGACCCAAGAAATTGAGTCAAGATGTGTAACATTTGTAGATCTTGCCGACTTTTACTTGTTGATGGTTCATGCATAGCAAGAGGTTGAAGTCAAGGAGCATAGACACAAGACAGACGAATAATCTGTCAGAGGTTGGCATTTTGGGCGGCTAAACCTTGAAATGTAATGCCCCGGCGTATATGGTATATCATATCATTACTTCCATTTTTTTGAACATTTGGATATGATTGTTTTTTCAATCCTTCCCTCAACCTGACAGCCTAAGATCTGACTTTGCTCAGGCGGTTTGAGCAAATACGACTACACGGTGAGGTACTGCCCTGACCAGGAGATTTGACCAGCAGATGACCTGGGATAAGTTGGAAGGTTTGGAACAAAAACGGCAGTGCATAGAAAAAATTGAGCAATCGAAACATGGGCCCCAAAAGGTTGTTTAGGGTCATCCAGGGGATGAAATCCTACCCAGTTATATGAGGATTATTTCATAAACCATGAAATAAGGATCTCTATTAAAGAACCAGTATACTGGAAAGTAAGTTTTTTTTTCCCGTGGCTCAATTGCAATAAATTCCAACTAGTGAGAAGATGGGGGTGATTTGATTTCACTGAAAAATGATAATCAACATCAATAATCCTGCACTTGAGACACATGAGAATTTTTCTAGATGGCGGTTGCTACTCACTTCCCGTTGTTTCGGGAGTTTTTTTTTTGCTGCTTAAAATATAGGCCTTGACTGCCATCATTCACTGGAAGAAATTTGTGAAAAAGAGGTGGTTTGCCTTGACTGACTTGACTGCCCCTGGCGATAAAATGTCAGGACTCACTGATTGTGAACTTGGTCAAGCCTTTTAATGTTAGAGTGGTTCTGAACAGCAAGTCATGTGCTGGAGAGGTCTGAGATTTTGCAGTTTGCATGGGAAATTCGTGCATTTCCTGGAAAGGAGTGGATACCTTTTTACCGTGAAAAAAAACATGTAAACATGCTGCTTCCGACATTCGAAAAATTGGCCTGGAAAATGACTAGAACATTTGTTAACCTCAATGTATGTGATGATATTTGATGAATGGAGGGCTTAGAACTGGGAAGAATTACCATCGAAATTTACGGATCCCTCCCTGATTGGTTCACCATTGGGCGAAGACCCTTGGGTGTCAAGTAAAGTTTGCAGTCTGACTCAACGTAGCTGGCTGCAGTAGAATTCGATGCACAGCCAGCGCAGCCCCGATGTTTCAAAGAGGTATATGGGAAGGATTGGAGAAAAGTCATGTGCCCTTCTGCTCTTGCATTCCTTCTGATTCCTAAATACATATATGATATATGATATATATATACATATACATTTATCTATTTCTTACATGCAAATTATCTAACTTGACTCTTACTTCATGTCACTGCAAACTCCCTTCTGTTTTGATCGTTTTCAACTTGGAAAGTGGAGACGTAGAAGATACGATGGAATTGTTCTCAGAGTGCAGTTGGGGGAGGGACATTTCGAATCAGCTTCCATCCCAAAACTACTATCCCAACACATTTCCCCAAAAAACACCTGCAATTTAGCTGCATAGAATCTAGAACTCCAAACTCAAACTCATTCATGTCTTTTTTTTTCTTAGATTCCCTTGAAGTCTTTGTTCATGATGAGGCTTTTCTGCCAGGTTTTTCTGGGAAAAATCCACTCTCACATCGCAAAGTTTCCCCTCCCAAGTGACACCGGCCGTCCCGTGGATCTGCGCCTCCGGATATTCCTCGCGAGTGAAGTGATGACACGCATCCTCAGTTCCCTGATGCTTCCGTTACTCGGTGAGATATCAGTAACTATGCCACAAAAGCGTGTTTATATATATATATATTATAAATATATATATATATATATGTAATATATGTATATATATATATGCAATATATATGTATACACTTTATTCTATTTGTAATATTTTATATGTTTGTGCGTGTTTGTGGGTGAAGTTTTTTAGTTCCAATGATTGGTTGTTCAGGTTGATGGTTTTTTAGATCTTGGAGAGGTCGTTTCAAAGCCTAGGTTTGAATGCGTAGAAATAGACCACTAATCTTCAATCATATAATAATCAACTTGTTATTGAGTGTAGCCCTGCTGAGATTGAGATATTGGTCAGAGGGATTGGATACCAGAGACCAAAAGGTCAAGAGTTTTGAGGTGTGACTTGCATGCAGCATTGGCATTGCCCACAATTGATACAGGCAAACACCTGAGCAAAGACATAAGTGACACTTCAGGCGTGTGTGAGCAAGTTCTGTTTCTTTTTTCAAGGCTCAAGTATCAGACACTGCACATATTGAGCATGTAAATGTATCAGAGATTACATAGAATGATCGACATTTTGGCCAGCAAGCACTGAATTCTATCCATTCTCAACACTGCAGGTTCCTAGTGGCAGGCCATTCGCGCTCCCTTCGTGGAGATGGGGATGTCTACGTGGACTCTGTAAAATGCACAGGTGACAAGCCTCTGCCCATGGAGCCAGTAGCATGGCGAAGATTTCCAGTTCATGGTTACCGGTTGCCATTGGGTCGTGAGGTGGTTACCAGAGAATGTTTTACAACATACAGGCTAGTTTGATCTATTTTTGTATGTTTTTTTTTTTGGGGTATTTGGTATATGTCCACCATAAAGATGCTATATTATATATATGTATGTATGTAATGATTATTTATATATATATATATATACCCGAGCAGAAAAACAACCTACAGATACAAACCTCCAATATTTTTTTGGCGCCCTTTTCAAGGGGGGCCTTCAACAACAGATCCAGGCATGTTTCAGTGGTGGTATGTTGGTGGAGACCTTTAACATCCAAGTCTTGAGCTACAACGGTGACCCATTTGCACCTGGGGAATGGAGGAAAAGTCGTGGTGATTTTGATGCCTTCGGAATGCCCGTTGTTTTTGTGTCGGAGTGATGTGTTTGAGGTGAAATATGGACATAATGACCTTTGTTCTTACAAAAAACGATGTTTAGTAAGCAAATATTGACTTGATTGCAGGAGAATCAAATGACAATCCTCGGGAAACACTTGGAAGACAAAGAACTGACTTGCTTGGTTGAAACCTTACTTCAGGGTTTCACTGGAAGGAATGGGTTTTCATGAAAATTGAAAGCAATTTTGACGCGAAGCATGTGGCTAAACATGGTCCTGGTAGCATACGGTAACGGCAATCATCCGCTCGCCTTTTTTGTGGTGGATCCGTTTGGATTCAGTGGAGGGTGATGAAGAGATTCAAGATTTGGGAAAACCACCTGGAAAGGAGATGGCGCAGCTTCCATGTATTGGTTTATCATCATGGTTTTCTTTCAAAACCCACCTTCCTTTCCTGAAATTTAGCATGCCCAAAATATCGAAACAAAAAAATCACCCCCAAAAAATAGGGGAAAAACTTGGAAAACCGCCGGAGATACGAAAAAAATGGCGCTCTCAGTCGTGAAAAAGTTTCGGGAGATTCTCAAGCCCTTAGCTGAGTTGGGTTCGAGCCCTGACCCCTCAGCACCTGAGGTCAGATTGGTACTGTAAATCTCCAGGCTTTGGGGGGCCGAGAAACGTTGAGGAGGAAACATGTTGGACTGTGATTCTGTGATTCGATTCCCCCCAAAAATTTGGGATTTTTGGTTTGATGATTCCTCAAAACTTGTGAAAGACTGGCAAAATTGTAAGTTTTTTTCAACTAGAACTGTTTTTCTGTTCAATTAATGGGAAGGATCAATCGTTTTTTTTTGTTGAGCGGGGGGGGGAAGCTAGCACACAGGCTGCAGTTTGCTGACAATCTTCTGGCTTGGTGAGAACAACGTCTTCACGACTTTTTTTGTTCCCATTGAACATTCGTATCACAGGTTTAATGAGATGGCCCCCGACATTTCCAACCCTTGGACTACGGAAAAAGGCTCAAAACGTCATATGATTTTCCAGATGGGATTTTGTAGATGATTTTACTCATGCTGGAATTATGAATCACGGCCGATTGTGATTCAAACTCTGAAACATGCATGATTCGCTGCATGATGCATGTAATTTTCTACGGAATCTAATTGTGGTGAACCTCGGGTGCGTCAGACGAGTTCACATCTATGCTTGGGGGGTGATCTTTTTTGGGTGAACCTTCCCACACCTATGATGCCCCCGGAAAGGAAGCCAGAGCCTGTTTTGGAAAAACATGCCATTTTCGAAATGGAGTAACTCTTTGAAGATTCAAAGATCCAACAAGCCAATCCACCTGGCAAGTTTGTCCTCAAAAGATCCCAAAAGGCTGAAGGAAGTCAGTCAGCACAATGTGATGGAGCGGAGTTTGTGAACCAGGACCGGGCAAGATTGTTGTGAAAGGCATGAAGTAAACAAACCAGTGGCAGTTGTACTGATCAGCTGAAGATTTGGTAACCCTCTCAATTTGAGACTTATCTCCCAGTACAAAGTGGGTGATTGATTCATTTTTCAATATGCCCAGTTTGTTTTTCAGTATTTTGTTTGATCTTGCCATCTTATCTTGCCATACATACATGAACATGCTCCCAGATGTCAATATCAACAGAACCTGCCTGGGCCGAATCCCACCAACTCATGCAATCCATGGACGAAAAAGGACAATGTCATCACCATCGCCAATGACAAGGGGTGTTTCTTGACGTAGTGGGAAATCCGCAGTTTTTTGTAAAACAGATAAATGTTGGGATTTCAGAGTACGTTTTTTATTTTTTTCGAGCATTGGTGGTATACTAGTACACTTTGTGATTACATGACACCAACAAAAAATCATAGAAACCTATAGAAGCATCCACTGTTGCCTGGAGAAAGAAAGCGAAGCTGTGTCTGCTATGTCCCAAAAAAAAAGGCCAAGCTGCCCCGAAACCTTGGCCTGGAAAATAAACATACGGTTAATGGAAAGAATCCGGCTCACCAGTTGATCTGGTAAATATCCCGGCGGTTTTTGCACTATCCAAACGGTGGTTGGCCTTGGGATTTCTGAACCATCAACAGTATCAATCATATTCAACCACTTTTTTCAAACATCCAAGCAAAAATGGGGAGTTAAATTTCCGCCCCAAACCCAAAGGTGGCCTTAGTGACTATGACTACAACGTGAGGTATTGCCCGGACCAGGACTTTGAAAAGGGAAGGGGGTCAAAGATGATGAAAAATTGAAGGTGCTTTTTTGAAGTATTTAAGGTGCTTGTTCTATTTCTGTTCTATTTTAGAAGCCAACCTGTGTGTTGGGGGAAGCCATTCGTCTCAGCATGAAGATGACAACTTGACCTGAGGATTCCTTGATCGTAAACTTGGTGAAGCCATTCAATGTGAGGGTGGTCTTGAACAGCAAGACATGCCCTGCCGGGGAGGTTTGAGTGATGAATATCCAATGAATATTCGAAGATTCTTTCGCCAAACAGGTGTTTTTTGGTGAGTTTTTTTTTTGGGGGTAACAAACGAAACACACATCAAGAGTGGCAAATGATGGCAGTGTCTATGCAAGTTTCCCTAGTGTCAGTGTCCTACTTTTCTTTCTGGCATTTCTTCAAAGTATGGATGTCATCATGATTAAAAAAAAAACATCTGCCAAATCTGGAGATGAATTCTCCAGGCAGATGAATGATCGCGAGGCCGATGTAAAAACGTGGCCAGTAATGCACGTTACACCAGGGGGCTTTTGGCCTCATGCACACCGTTGGGAACCACTGACGCTGTGAAATTGCTATGCTGTAGATTGCTGTGTTGGTGCATGGTTTCATGCACGTTCTAAATTCGAACAGTTGAAAGGACTGCAAGTGCTCAAGACAAAAAATGGTCTCGCGGAGCTTTTCATGCTTTGAAGTCTGGATGCCAAGGTTGTTTAAGATAAGATATCCACCCCCACAAAAAGAGCGAGAACAACATTACTGCAAGAAATCTTTTAATCTTCTCAATACTTCTACTCCAGGAAATGGCAGCCTTTCAATAGGATGTGGGCATCATGCTAGCTGAAAGTTGCGTCCCGGAACAAACAGATCCAACAATGAAGTCTTTGAACTCATGATTTTTGATTGCGGTTGAGTCTCAACAACTGAAATTTGTTTGATAAATTGAATTTCAGAATCCATATTCCCCATTTTTTGGTTTAAGGAAACTAATTCCTTGATCAATTTCTAGCTTCCATCTCTTGGAATTCTGTGGTTCAAAGACTGTTTTTTTTGGGTGACGAAAACTACCAGTTTAACGATTCATCACTCATTTGTGGGGTATGTCATATGTATATTTCTTGATGTATGTATTCTCCTGCGATTCGCATGGGGCTTGAATCGATCTGCCAATCGCCATTTTCCTTCCGAAACAGAAACTCCCTACCGTCCCCGAACGAAACCCATGGAGGTGTTGGTGGCCTCTACCGTGGTCTTCAGCCCACCTTGCTGGGCATTCTCCCTCATGCTGGGACGAGCTTCTTAAGCTTTGATGATACCACGAAAACAAGATTTTTCAAAAATCCCCGATTTTTGGCTGTTTTTTTTGCAGGATTTTTCAAAATGGGGGATTCTGAAAAGTTGATCTTTAAAGTAATCACTACTAAGAATCACGAAAATATGACCTATATAGATGCAAAGTCTCGAGGTCATTAGCGACTGAATTTCAAAACACCATTGGAGGTTAACAGCCCTGGATAGCTGGATAGCTGGATAAACGGATAGCCTTGAGGGTCCTGCAGTCCGAGGCTTTCTGGTCTTCGAGACCTTGAAGCCCTGGACGCAGAATGCTTTGGGATTGCGATCCGAGCGTGACGAGCCAAGGGCATGAAGTAGGTGGTTGCTTTGGAAGAAACCCTGTGTCATTGAAACAAAATTCAGGACTTTATTTGGCAAACATCTTGTGTGTTTATCCTAATTCTTGCAAAGATGATGAGTAAATTAGGTATAGAAACATGAGCACAAGTTTCATTATCATGGTTATGATGGTAGAAACAAGGAATGAAAGTAGAGATCTATGTTGTGTTCCTTACTCTCACGCTTGCATTTTCATACAGTCATTCTGTATGAATGCATGATTTTGTCGATGCATCCGTGTAGGCACAATTTCTTCAACTTTCATCTAAGACTAAGAGATTTCGTCAATCTTCATGACACAACAGTGACGCGTGGTTCTTGCAATGGGTAAAACGGATGCCCTCACTGAAACTAACATTTTCGTACCCCAAAAACGGATGGTTGGAGTACTATGGAGTAACATCGTTATTTTTTTGGGGGGCCATCCTTGGTTCGTGTCATGTGAGTTACGCCCCAATGGCTGGCCTACCGGGTGGGGTTCAAAAAAACCCCGAGGTGACTTGCCAATCCTTGCACGGTTGATGTGTGGAGGCATCGCTGGATTAGTTGCCCAAGGTGCCTCTTATCCCTTACATGTGACTGAACTGCATGTTTTTTTCAGATTTGCACCTGCGAAGGTGAAGTTTTGCACCGTTTTCTTACATGTTGGGAGAGTTGACATCGGAGAACCCCCCAAAAAACTGGGGGGGGGTATCAAATAGGATTTTACCTATGGACCTAGATGTTTCTTGTTTTATACGACTCATTTTTTGTGGTGAAAAGCTGCTGAAAATTATCAGCCAACAGCCAAGTTTGCCATGATTTTGCCCCGCTTTGCCTTGGTGATGAATGTGATATCTAAGGTGGTGCGAAGAAGGATGCAAGTGCAAGGTTACGTCCATGGTCAAAGCAAGCAACTGAACTTAAGCGTGAAAGATAGCACAACTGTGGAAAATGCTGTTTCTTTTTGATAATGCCTAAGGGTTTGGGTTCCCAGCATGATGTATATATCTATTTTTCTTCTGCCCAGGTTAATATCACTGTGCCATGATTTTTTTTGGCATATTTTCAAGCAGATGTCTACTCAGACCTTCTCAGCTCTTTCCACATGGTTCAACAATTCCTGTTCGCTCGGCAGAGACCATCCCACAAAAAACAGGTATCACTCTGTGATGCATGCGCTGCTAACCATCCTCCGCCAAGAAGGTTTTGTGAGTCTTGGCCAAGTTGAATGAGGGGGAAAAGGGGGCAAGCACAGGAATCGTTTGGGTGCGGCCCCCGGCAACAGCGACCACCAGAATTATTAATTACATTTTAGTAGGGAAGCCATATAAACCTTCATTTACCACTGTTGCTGCGGAAATGGCCACACCCAAGGAATCATACACGAAATGATGCAAAAAAAAGGGTGGATCTTTGTGCCATCAAAAATTGCCTGGATTATCCTGGATCACTAATATTCAAATTGGCAATTCCCAACCCATTCGAATCCACAGAAAAACAACCCATACAACTCAGATGGGATACCCAGCATTTTTTAAATTAAGATCTAGGTGGTGGTTTCAAATATTTTTTATGTTCACCTTATTTGGGGAAGATTCCCATGTTGACTAATATTTTTCAGATGGGTCGAAACCACCAACCAGAGATGATCGACTTGTAGTTGTATGTGATCATATACGCGATTTTGTCGGATTTGGTCTCACTGACCGTCAGATTTGACCATCATCAAGGAAGTTTTTCTGCATCACCCACTATGATGTCACTGATCATCTCAAAAAAAAATGATTCTGCAAGATGATGGATCAAGGTCAGTGTTGTTTTTTTTCCTGGTCCATCTTTCTTGTTTGTTTTTTCTTGTTGTTTTTGGTTTGCCCTCACCCTTCTTCAAGGAAAGGTCTATACAAAGGGAGCTCCTTGACATTAATCAAAGGCCCTGTTTCGGCCGCATGCGGCTTTACGGCCAATGTTCCTCGGCAAACGTGCGAAGGTTGGCAGAAGTTGTAGCAGATTTTTTGCCACAGGATTCGATATAGCTTTCCGAAACTGGTGGTTCAATCTTTTTTCAATCAATATAAATACATATTAATACTGCATCATTCCTATTCCCATTGTTATCAGTTATTATCATTGCATATTTTTCCCTCCCTTCTTTTCTCGAAAAAACAGGGCAGCCTTTAAAAGAACTGCCAAACTGCCATCATCATCATCATCATCTTCGAGTCCCCTTCGCCAGGATTTTTTCAAGTCCATGTTGTTGGGCAGTGCCGGTAATCCAGAGCGATGCCCACCTGGTGGTTGGCCAGATGGTTGTGAGGTTTGTGGGGGGGGTCACGGGGGCGGAGGTTGGTGGAGGAAATTTCACCACACGGAAACCGTTGAAGATATGAAGATGGAATGGAATCTGGAAATGAATGAAAACATGAATGCAACCATGAGATGGTAATTTTCAGGATTTCTCAAGTTTTTGTTGGCTTTTTCAAGAAATCCGACAAGCACAAAATCACCAACAGTTAGCATCATCTCTTCAAGATGTTTCCATTCAACCAACTCGAGTGGAGTTGACTTCTTGCGTAGTGTAGATGACGACTTTGGAAATCTACCCCCGGAAAACCCAGTTGACCATTTGTGAGCTCGGGTAAAACGGGGCAGAATCTTTTCGAGACTTCCAGGATGATGAGGTGACATGATTGATGGGTAACAAAAGTGCCCGTAGAAATTCGATATCTATGATACTAGTAAAGAAGTCGACCGAATATCATACATTACCGATATGTGATGATATTTTTATATATATATATATATAAATATATGTATACGTATATGTATATATATATATATATGTATGCGTATCTATTTATATGTATACGTATATATATATATTTATGTATGATATCATATGATATGATACTATGTGAATTTCTGTTCTATTCCATTCTACTGTCGTATTATATATGTTTTGCAACAACCATATCACATCCTAATGTTTGTAATATGCCACGTGGACATTGATATAAAATATACACATGAACATTTATATATTTGGTGTTCGCCCTTCGCAGTCTGATACATCAATGTTTTTGTGTCGCGGCAGGTGGTGCGCGACCCGGGCAAAGCTTTGAAGAAGTTAACGCCCATTGAGCATCTCATGACTGGTGGCGCCGCAGGTGGGATTGATTCATTGACAATTCATGGGACAGGCCTGACGATGAATATTTTTGTTTGGATGTCATGGAAAATGTGAAGGGAATTCAAAAACAACATAAGTTTTTCGACAAGTTTAGCTCTTCTAGTGTCTTTGGGTTTGTGACTACAACCACAAAATAGGGGACTGTTTGAAAATTGCAAGCCGCCAATGATGGTCAACAACGTAGCTTGGGAGCGCTCAAAAGCTCCCAAGAACCTGAAAGCCTGGCTTTTTTTTTCAAGGAAAACCCATTTTGGTCTTCCAGCACCTATTTTTCCAAGGGTTTTATGTTGGTTTTATAGAGGGCATCCCTAAAACCCTATCATGTTTTACAGTCCATGCCATCATAATGTTGATGGCTGTTGTTTCACCAGTTGATATTTTGGAGAAGATCAAACCTTTTTTTTTATCAAGGTTTTTTTCGTACCATCCAAGGCCGGTGGTTGGCCTTGGGATTTCTGGACCATCAGATCTCAGCTATGCAAAATTCCGCTTCTCAGGCGCAGTTGCCAAAACGGTGATCGCTCCAGCGGACCGTGTGAAGTGCCCCGGCCGTGATCTTCAGCGTACCGGGGAAAAAAGGACCAACAACACCACGTTGACAACACCAACACGTGGTCCCCAAGGAGGAGAAAAATATCCCCATCTCAAAAAATCTCATCAGGGGGGTTCGTAAATTTTCTTGAATCTGCTCCCCCAAAAAAAACGCCTCTCAGTTTCTGAGCTTCGGAAAAAAGGGATCAACGGATCTGTGCTGCTTTGGCGCCTTGGGGGGGGATCAATTCTGTTGATCTCAGGATCCTCTACCAGACCAATAACGAAAGACCTTTCAGTTGGCTCGGCGTCCCTTGGTCGAACGAGGATTTTTTTCCCATGGAAACCCCCGCGCCTTTTTTTTTTTTGGGGGGGGGTTGAAAAGGAAAACCCTAGGAAGATGTCCTGGATACTGAGTTATACATGCTATTATTTTTTTTTATCCGAGCCTACTTAGGTACATGAATATCATGAATGATGACAGTTGATGACATTTCGAGACCTTACATGTGCTGTGATCATAGATCGTAGAGGTTACATATTTCCCTTCCAGATGTGGTGTGGTGTTGGGACAAAGCAACAGCTGTCCCAATCGACAGCATTGTTTGGGCACTGGAAAGCGAAAGCACAAATTCTTCATAAAAGAAGTGTGAAGTGAACATGATGTGGATGCTTGGCTTTGGGGGGTTTAAGTGTTTAAGTTGCGGGCCTTTTCACATCTTTTAACGGCCCAAGAAAGGAACAGTACTTTGGAAAAAATATGCCGGTTTCAGCCAAGCCATTCGAGGTTCGAAGAACGTTGCCTGGAAGAAACTGAGCGAGTCGCGTTTTGGGATTTTGGCATTTTGTGCATCACCCTGAATTACATGCCATTTTTTTTGGAACATCCAAAACGAAGTGTGTGACATATTGTGCCGTTTGTTTGAATGATCTTTCACGGGTAAAGTGGATTTTGTCATGTCTTGATGTCCAGATGTTGAACACAATACCGGAAGCATTACTTCCCTTGGACCTGTGTGATACCAAGGTTCTTAACCATCTACAAGAATACGGGAGTCACAGGCTTATGGCGAGGTCATTGCGCCACTGGGCTGGTGATTTTTGATGCGAAAATCTACCCAACACGTCGGTGTTGCAGAGTGTGCCTGAAACATGACAAGGAGGTGTGTTGCACGTATCCAAGTAAGGTTTTCTTTCCACTTGGAATGTTCATGATGTTTGCTGGGTCAAAAAAATCATTTCAACAAAACCACGGTGGTTTGCCGAATTTTTCTCAGGCCACGTTGATGCAGATTATCCCAAAGTCGGCGACCACCTACACCACTTTTGATAGGCGGACCGACCATGGAGGGACGACGTGGGCTATGACGTGTTTGGGGAAGCATCAACTGACGATTCGCCAATGGCTAACCTTTAAACTTTTGGGGATTACATATGGGTGTTTCCTTAAATGGTACCCCAAAATGGATGGTTTATAATGGAAAACCCTATTCAGATGGGTGATTTGGGGGTACCATCATTTAAGGAAACCCCCATATTTGGTAGGAAAAAAAACGTTTAAAACTTTAAAACTTCACGGCCCGAAATGGCTGCGTGAGTCAACGAAGTGTTCCCAAAGCACAAGGGATGAACCCAACCGAATCGAAGTGTTGGATGGAACTTTTGTTGAAGGCCGTGGAAAAGATGCAAGATCTCCATGATGAAAACGTTGCCACACTTGGCCAGTTATTTTTTGATGTGAGGATCCCGTCTTCATTCAGATACACCGATACCCTGGAAAAATTAAGTGGAAAAACTCCAAAATGGAGACGGATGGAAGATGATGTTCCTTTTCAAAACAGGTGATTTGTAGCTTCAACATGTCAATTTTCCGCGGATGTATCGAAGTTTGGTGTGACAATGTCTTCCGTCAGGTACCGCCAATGGATCTCGGTCAGCACAGAGACTCGACCTTGAAGATCATTGGGAGGGGTGAATGGATGTGACGTTGACAGTAGCGATGTACCTTAAGAAAAGGTGGTGAAAGATGGATGTTTATTCAATTCTTGAGTGCAAAACTGGAAAATAGATCCAAAATTGTCCAAATAATGAATATATACCGTAGTTCTTCAAGAGAGCTCGTCTTGTGGCATTCCGAGTTTGTGCTTGAATATGGATTGCTTATAAGGGGAATTTTATGCGACCACCGCAATGAAGATGCAAAACGTGTGGTGTTCTAATTACGTTTACACATGCACAACGAGATGCAATGTGGCCGGTCACCATTTGTCAATTCCTTCATCACTCCGGACATTTACAAAAAAACAAATTAAACAAGTCTTACGACATCTTACGGCCGTTCAAGAATTTCTTGAACTTAAAAAGCCTTACTATGCCTTACTCATTCGAAAAGGTTTTTTGTGATCACGAGTTATCATAGTTCTCCCCGCAAATCTCTGGGGCTTTCTCCCTTTTTCCAAGGGGGCAACTTCCTGGGACACCTGGAGATGCCAAGCCCCAAACCTCCAAGACCTTGGACAATGTCTCCATCCGTTTCCTTGCTGGAGCTTGTGCTGGTGCAACAGCGTGTTCTCTCACTTATCCGTCACTTGGGATCTATGGAGGGAGTATGGGGATGATGATATGACATGATATGATATGACTTTTTTGATACGTACACAGTTCCATGTTACTGTATATGTCATATATATATACTATATATATATGTCTATGTATATTTAGCAAGTTTTTTGGGCAAAAAAAGTTGACAATTGACAGTTCAATGAAGGCCAAGGGCTATCAGATGTGCTAGTCAAACCTGACCTCGATGGAAACGAAAGGGTCGCAGTTCTACGATTCTGTTCGTTCCGGAGTATCGTATTCCATGATAGGATTCCCTATGAACCTGCCAGTAAAGAAGAATAGATTAAATAGATATATGAATAAGTGAGTATCAGTATTTCTGTAATAAGATGATCATGATGATATCACCGTATACCCTCCTGGGAACTAACATATCCGACATATCCCCTGAAAAGGTCCATTTTGAAGATGATTTTCCTTTTCCCGTTTGGTGGGATATGTGAATTCCCTGGAGGGTATACCATGACATAAAACGACGGCATAACATGAGAGGCTTCTGAGCCAAGAGCATCCATCCGACCAAGGTTAGACATGATGCGAGCTCGCATGGCTGCGCACTGGGATATGACACATGTAACTGCATTGAGAAATCATCGCTTCTTGAAGGTGAAGGTGAAGGAACTTCCAAACAAGAATGTTCCCAACCTTTTTTTTCCAAACCAAACAAACAAACAATCTCATGTTCCAAAAGGGTTGGAGAAACAAAAACACCATCAGATTCAATTACAGTAATTGAAGGCAACGTTCTTTTTTTGTAAAACCTCCACTTTTCTGTCCCCATTTTTGTTTGCTTTCAAAACGACCTGAGGACCCCACGATATCCGAATTATTTCGCTGCCTTCGAGCGAGTTCTGAAGGACCTCGAGTTCTGAAAGACATGTGAAGCAAGGAAAGTCAGTTGAGGTCGGTAGTGAACATCCCATTATTTCCGACAAATTTTAGACCTTCCAGGTGGTGATCGCCCGATTTATGCCATGATAACAGCATTTCAGGTAATTTTCATTAATTTTCGAAGTCATGAGTCATGCTGCTTTGGTACAGGAAGAAGGGATCGCTTCCCTGTACAAAGGTATTCGGCCAACCTTGCTAGGCATTATGCCATATGCTTCTTGGCAAGAAGCGGATGTGACGGAGGCAAAAAATGTGCAGCCGCCAATCTCAACAGCAGATGCATCAAATTGGTAGGTCCTGGATGGAGACTGAACATATTTGAATTTTATGGATCTGGAAAAGATATTTCGCCGACTATTTGGTATATCTATGTTAGAGTTGGGGGTGTGTACTGTATACTGCTATTATACCTTTACCAACTCCTCAGGATATCTGTTATCCAACTATCATGCAATACATATAATATCATATAATCATAAATACACACAGTGATCATACAGTGTATTATGCACTGATTTTACATCCTCTTCAAGAAAAACTGTGACTGTTTTTTTTTAAAGGGTGCCTTTGTACCTGTACCAAGGCAGGCTTGAGTTTTATGGCCTACGAAACTTTGAAAGCACAGATTGCTGACCTCAACGGCGATTTGGGTGTTCATCAGAGATTGCTCCTTGGCGCTGCTTCCGAAAAAAAAACCGTGGGGGTTTTTGGTGTTTTCCCATTCTTTTTCCCAAGAACTTGTACCAAAAAAACAAACACGAAAAAAAACAGGGTTTGTATATTTTTTTTGGGTTCCAAAGTCTCAACTCTAATCTAACACCTCCAAAAAAAAATGGTTGACGACTTGGAAAGGTTTGTTTTTTTTTGGGGGGGGGCGGCGTTGGCGGCGGCCATATCATTGGACTCCTTTATTCGGCAAGGCTCTGTGGCGCTTGCGCCGGCATCTTTGCCCAGACCACCACCTATCCACTGGACATCATCCGCCGGAGAATGCAGGTGTAACACCCTGGGTTTTTACTAACATGGCTGGCTGGAAAATGGACCCATTGACGATGTATTTTCCTATTGAAAAATGGCCGATCTTCCAGCCTGCTATGTTAGTTTACCAGAGGGTTTTTTCCAACAGTGGGAAATGACGGTTTTAAACGATGGGGGAATGACGGAACCATCATTTAAGATTTCTGACAGCCACCTGCTTGGGGGAACTTTTGAATCTCCCAGATTCACCAAGGTGGCCTGTGAGAGGTCCACCGGTGAAGTTGCAAAAACGCCATATTATGGCCATATTTTTTGTCCAAATTGCCTTGCTGATTTGTTTGAGAGCTTTTTTTTCCACAAAACTGCTGATGGTTGAATTGTCTTCTGGGCCGCAAATTGGCCTGCAAATTTCATGAAAAACAAATCACCGGGGGGGATAAAAGGAGGGATAGACAATCCACCCGTGAAACGATTCCTCTTTCTTTCCCGAGTTCCTTTTTGTGAGATCAAACCAACAGGTGCACCCCGATTTGTACCGCAATGAGCTGCATGCCATGAGTACCATGGCTATGATTTTTTTTTCTCGGAATGAAGTCGCGTTGTGGTGGAGATCAAGGATGTGAATTCTCATTCGAAATGGCTGCACAATAGGAAGTTCCAAATTTTATGATTGGTAAGTACTATATGATTTTTTGCATATTTTGGCTACATAAATGCTTTATTCGCGAATGGTATCAATTGTTTCCACTTGATCATGTAGACGTAGCTTCGCCCGTTTTACAGCCGTTCATTTTCCAGTGACCTTCTCGGCCACTGCGTCTCATTGTGGGCAAAACCTCCGGATGCCCTGGCAAAAAAATATCATTTGTTTTTGGGGGACACCCATTTTCTTAACCAACACACCTTCCCCCCTTCCAACACATGCGTGCCTTCGCTCACCCTTAAGGAGAGATCTATGGCTCGGAAGGTTTGATCCGTGGACTCTTTAAAGGTGTATCTATGAATTGGATCAAAGGACCTATTGTCACTTGGTGTTTTGTTAGGGTTTTCCGTTGTGGTCTCTCGCTACCTGGGACAGGAATCCGTAGGCCGTAGGTGAATGGGTTTGTATGAAAAGGCAAGGAAGATTCCCCTGGGCCTTCCGATGATTCATTGCCATTTTGCAAGAATGCTCCGGAAGGTTGTTGTTGTCATTTGTTTGTTGTTTTCTTTTTTGGTGCATTTTTGCGATTTTTTTGTGTTTAACAACAATAAAACTTGGGGAACTTGTCATTTTTTTGGGGGGAATTTGTTTGGGAGAGGTTGTTAATTTTAGAGGTGTTGGTTCTGTTCAAGGTTTTTATTGGGAACACTGGGAATGATAGTGACAAAACCTGTTTTTTTCCATAGTGTTGTTGGGATTTCTTGCGGGACCGTTGTAAGTGGGAAGTAGTTTTTTGCTTTTTTAATGACATTTTATGCAGGACTCCATGTTAGTGAAGATCCAACTAAACCTTCACTGACCGCTTTAAACAGAGTTCACATCTCAAAATACACTGCATTATCAAGATCATTCAGGATCTCATTCTAGTGTCGTTTTAAGATTTTCAATGAGATAGTTTAAGCAGCTGATCTTTCATTGCAGTTTCAGCTATCATGCACTTGTTTTTTTGAAAAACATGAATATGGGCCAATATAGGTGTTTCCAAAAATAAGGGTACCCCAAAATGGATGGTTTCTAATGGAACACCCTATTAAAATGGATGATTTGGGGGGAAAACCCCCTATTTTCGGAAACATCTATATATTTGTGGAAACCAACATGGAGTCGAAACATCCACCAACCTTCCCATGATCATCCCCGATTTTGGCGTTTTTTCAAAAACCCTTCGGGCCCTTCAGCCAAACCTGAGGCAGTGGGAGTATCTTTCACGGTGACTTGGATGGATGGAACTTGAGACCCCCAAGAATTGAAGCAAAATGAGGAGCACTTAATTATATATATATATGTATATATGATACTGTTGATGGCAGTTGAGGTTGGTAGTTTATCCCAATTTATCCCATTATTTACGACGGGTACATCCCAAATGGTGCAGGATTTCCTCCATCAACAGTGTGTGTATAATATATGTTTTTGTGTTTTTGTTTTGGAAAATATGTGTTCTCTTGATACCACTTCTACATATGGTAACATTTTTTTTTTGGGTTGGTTGGGTGATGTGTGGTGGAGTAATTTGACATGATTAGGTCACTGGATTTCGGAGCTGAAGCGCTGGGGCGTTTAGATTTGCACCATGTGAAGACTTGAAAAAACCACCTATTGAGAGCTAGGTGTAGAGAGGTCTATTCTTCAGCATATTTAGAAATTAAGATAGATAGATATATATACAGTATATATATATATATATGTATTTTATGCACATATCTGATATCTATAAGAAGAATTAATAAGCACATGTATCACCATGTGTATCAACATTTGTATCACCATGTGTGCGCAGTATACGTGTATGTGCATGTGTATTGTATTTGAAGATGTGGATGTATGTGTGCATGCGTATATGCATATATCTATGATCAGTATGATTGCACATGTTCTTGTGCATATTCATTGTGATGCGGAGGCATATGCACACATACATATATATACACTGTAATTTAAATAGATAGAGATATATATATATATACATAAATGATATGTCTGCATATAGACTTGACCATCTTCAGCTACAATTATCACCTAGTTTGTGGATCCAAAATTGGGGTTGATTCTAACTCTTGAACTGGTAAGGGAAAGGCCTGATGTCCGTAAGGTCAATGATGTCTTGAAGAAGCACCTGATGCGACAATAGTTCAGCGGTCGGCGGGGGATTAATGGTGTTTTCACCATTTTTTTGTTGGATCATTTTATCACTCCAAATTTTAGATGCAACAATCCTGAAATTGAGGTCACAACTAGCTTCCAACAGTAAATACACAATAATATTGATCAAGTGTGATCACAACGGCGAAAAACGTGCCCAGAAACCCCAACAACCAAGCACAAAGATCCAAGTAATGCAGTTCCACGGGGTAGTTTAGGAGGTTATAAATCGTTTAATTGCTGTATTGATGGATTCCTGTTCAACTGTACTGCCAACATGCAAAGAGAGACGCGACGAGAGAAACAAGCAATGTAAACCGATCATACGTCGAGGGATGCCGACAGATCGTTCAATACGATGAACACCAGGAAATTATGAAATGTGAATATTTTTTTTAAGGAAGAGACGAAGCGAAGATAGTGGGGAGAGGCAGAATTGCAAAATCAAAATCAAACTGATTGTCCACTTTGGGGCCTTTAAGCGGTTCCCTCCCCTTTTTCCCTCTTTTAATCCGACCAAAATTCAGCCTGTCACAGTGGCGAGAAACAGCGAGGGAAATTGGCAAATTGGGGTGTGTGGTGTTTTCTGGGTGTCCTGGGTGTTGATGGAGAGTGGTTTGATGATACATGTGAAAACGATGATCAAAAAGGTGTGTGAGTTTCGAAATCGGGACTAATTGAAACGTTCATGTGAATAGCAACTCGTCATGGATCAGAAGCCTTGCATCTACCAGACGATGTTGGGCGAGAGAATGCAAGAAATCCTGCAGACGCAATCTCTTTTCGAAAATTTATTTCAACAAGTAACATATTTTTTTTGCCAAAAAACGACATGTTGCTACAATACTTCGCATCAATTATCATCAACCTTTCAAATTAGATCATGTTAGTTCCAGCAATTTTTCCCACATTTTGGTGGGTTCCTGCAGTCCTTTTGTTACTTCAATGGCTCGTCGCAGGTATGCTCAGATGAAGGTCAGAAGGCGAAGTCTGAAACGGTGCTGTTGATTCAGTGCTTTGGAAGATATATTCAACTAAATTAAATTACTATACACTACTACTAATTTTTGCTCTAGATGGTTTGATTTTGATACTTTTCTATGATATTTGGTCGAAATCTCTCATGATTATGTTGCCTTACAATCTTTAGGAGTACTATGTTTGGAGAAATGGATGTACATGTACATGAGTGTTTTCTGTTTCCAAAATCAGCCCGTTCAGAACGTCTCGCTTCATGAGATTATCACTTTTTCGAAAATTTTCAACGACCGGCCTGAACGATCAGGACGACGTTGTTCTACACAGTGGCCGGCAGCTGAGTCCTATGACCTTTGGCCCATGGTTTTTTCGCCACCCTTTCACCAAAGATGGGGGAAAAGATAATTACGCATCTACTGCACCATTGTTGATGAAAAAATGCAGAACAATTATATATATGAAAAATTGAGATGTATCATGAGTAGGGGTATCACTTGGAATTTCGTACTCAACGTTGATGTGGTTTTTTTCCTCAACAGAAACGACAAAAAAAACGCCAGGTGGATCCCAATCCAGTCCTGCCAGGTGATCCGATCCCCACCCCAAACCGGCAGGTGGTCCAATCATAGGAAGGAAGCATGATGGCGATGGCTTCAAGTGGTCAGTTTTAGGAAGGGTAGCACCGGTATTTATACATCCCCCCCCCCCCTCGATTGAAGATGAGCTACATCCCCGAAAATTAACGTGGATACCCAAAATGATGCGTGCAAATCACTTTAAACATGGCAATTGTTGGTATCTATGCTAGACTCTTGAGGTGTACCCTTCCTGAAACTAACAGTTCGCCCCTGAAAATTGGCCATCCCAAACAACAAAACTAGTCATTCCAATCATCCATTTTCAGGTGCGAAAATGCTGTGAGTTTCAGGGAGGTGTACATGGTAAAAATATTCCATCCCCCCTACCTTAAACAATTATTTTGGGTGGTGGATAACCCCTTTTTGGGGGTGATATTTCCCCCCTTTTTTTGGGGGTTGAAGTTTTGGAAGGTCCACATTTCTGTCCGGAAATCTGTGTTGCACCAAGGCTCAGGAGGTCTGTCGTCGACTCGTGGAGTTTCGTGAGAGGGTTGGGGAGTCCCAAGGGTGAGAGGGCCGAATGCCTTGGGGGGAGATACCAGGAGTTATTGTTTAAAATCCTGATAAATGTGCTATGAAATTTAATATGAATGGCATAAGATCCACCAAAGATTTGATATTTGGTATAACATTTGGTTTAAGATTCACCAAAGAAACTTCATGATGGTTTTGGAGCCATGCACGCTGGGGAGAGAGAGAGAGAATTAAAAGATGCAGGCAGACATACATATTATATATAATATACTCTAGCCGATAATCAGCTGATATAATTCTTTCTCTAACTATATATATATATACATACACACATATTTGTACAATAAATATTGCACGGTAAAGTTTCCATGGATGGAATCATGGAAGGTCGTTTTTCAGTTGCAGCTGATCTCGAACGACCAAAACCGAGGATCTCTCTATCACAGCATGGTCCTACGCTCGTTTGGAGATTCGCGAAGAGACGTTGATTATGTCCATCAGTTGGGGGTGCCCAAGCGCCCATTCACCGCGGGTTGGTTGGTCACCCCACAGTCAACATGCCCTTAATCCAGGCATAGGAATTATAGAAATCTGCTGAGGTGTTTGGAATTATCTATGATATATATATATATATGGATGTTCCGAAAATAGTGGTACCCCCAAATAGTGGTACCCCCAAATCATCCATTTGAATAGGATTTTCCATCAAACCATCCATTTTGGGGTACCCCTTTTTTTGGAAACACCCGTATGATTATTTTGCGGCACTTCGGGAACAAGTCTGAAAATTTGCTCGCCCCCTCAGCTATCCCAGACGGGGCCACTTTCGTTTCTGACCTTCGTGCAAGTCCTTTATAACTGTATGTTATTACTATTATTAGTAATTATTACAATTTTGATTTTTTCTTGCAAACAAAATCAATTTTTATTTTAGATATATAGAAAATTTCAGCTTGATATAGACATACAATCACATACTCATCAAGCTGACATTGTTTTAAAAAGAATTCTATCCCTACCTGGGAAGATGATCCAATTTGACGAGCACATGTTTCAAATGGGTGGTTCAACCACCAACTAGAATTTCCCATCCCATGGGACTGGAATATTTACCCACATTTACTCCATAAAAAAGCAACCATTCATGGATCGGTAAATATCCAATCGTCCCATGGATGGTATGGGCAATGAAAACCCTGGGTGTCCTTCCTAGGTCGAGAGGCGGTCCAACCAGCATGCCTTGGAACGCAGAGATGTGAAAAATTCATGGGGAGTTGAGGATTCTCCTTTTTTGATGATGGACCAAGAAACAAATCATTCTTTTTAATGGCTTTTATTCATAAGCCCTATGTATATATATATATATTTATACATTTTTTTTTTCAATGTAATATCCTATAAAAAAATGGCTTGTTTACCGATAACACCCTAGAAAGCTCTTGTTTTCTCATGGGTCCCCTGATCACGGGACATCCTGGAGATCGAACAGATGGAAACCGATGCCGTGCCAGATGTTACGTGATTTTCGGGGAAAGCATCAGGCGCTGCCGCTTGGATTTTCAGTGATTTCAGGGTTGGTTGGTTGATAAATGGTGGGCGGGGAATTTAGCACCTTGTGTTCTCAGGTGTTCTTATGATGTTCTTGTAGACCTGAGATAGTTTGTGACATTTACCCTCCCCGAAACAAACATAATTAGTCCCTGAAAACAGGCCTTCCCAAAAGGAAACTAGTATTCCAACCACCAATTTTCAGGTGCTATATTAGTTTCAGGGAGGGTACTGACTCAGCACTTGCTTTTCACTTGATTTGTCGCATCCCTTGGGGCACCCCAGATGCGACATTTACCTGAATAACGAAGGGTCTTCAAAAGGCAAACAGATATATAAATGGTCATTTTTTGACTATTGACTCACATCATTCATTTCTTTTATTGGTATCACCATTTTGTGCCATTCCCAAGCGGTATGTATGTATATATATATATATTTTTTTTTGGGGGGGGGTATCAACATGTTCTTGTTGGGCAAGAAGTTGCTACCGCTTGGGGCAGGAAATTTCCAACCTTTGTTGGGCTATGGCTCAATTGGATTTACGTCAGGGGAGCTGAGTTGGATTTTTCCGGATCCACGGTCTGACACGTAGGAGGGATTTACGTTGGAGACCTGATGGGTTCGCTCCCATTTTTTTGAGGAGCTTGGAAGGGTAACAAGTTGGGACAATCCAATGATGTAGCTGTCCCAACTTTGACATTCATTCAAGTTGATGAATGAATGATGGATAGAATCTGGGTATGATTCATTGATTTCTTCGCACAGTTGGGTTCGTTGTTTGATTTTGTTAGGTGGCTTGAATGCTGTTTCATTTTTTTTGTTCTTTGGGTTTTTTGCGTTTTTTTTTTTGGGTTTTACAAAACAGTCTCAGATTCACAGCTTGATGGCAATTGATGGCTGAAATCCTGCCAAACACCAGTAGTGGAATGAATGGCCAACTAGTTATCAGGATTTCAGTCATCAGCAGTTGTTGATCTTAGTTTGATTTGCAGAACTCTGCCATGAAAAGAAAAGAAAGTACATTATAGATGTCCGAAAAAGACGAAACCTTGAATCGTAATGTTTCATACTGTGGGGAAACAACAAAAATTGGGACGCGCAGTAGGGAGGTGGTTATACGGTTATATGGCAGAGTTTAGACGACCTCATGGAGAGAAGTATTGAGTGTATATATATATATATATGATATATTATATGATTTATATGTGTGATGATATATATATATATATAAACATATGTAACCTTTTTTGGTATATGGAAATGCTGATTAGTATTACGTGTTCGCAAGGAAGAAGTTACAAACGAGGTTCTAATTTACGTGGAACTGAGCTATGAAGGCCTGATGCAAAATGCTCGCTCCCATGTGGTACTGTGGCTTTCAACAGGTGGATGTAGCAGAAGTTAAATTGACAGGTCGGATACACGGATTCAATGAGCCTAAATAAATTGCCATGGTAGGAATCCGGTAAGTAAGTGGCTATGTAACTGAACATTTTTGGCAAAGAAGAGTGCAACACAATCATGGTGTGCAGAGAGTCACCGTCTGAGGCTGTAACAGGAATTTGGCATCCGAAGTCTTCACCTTTTGATTTTTTGAATTATCAAAGGTATCAAGGGATTTTTTAGCTGGGCGCTTCTATTCGCAGTTTTTGAAGCCATGCCAGAGAAGGAAGAAATGGATCCTGAGGACCTTTTTGTCTTTGAATCCAAAGAGGGGTAAAGATTGGTGGGTTTTAGAGACTTACCCCCCTGAAAACTAACATATCCCTTCAAATTGATGGTTGGAAGAAGATATTTTCTTTTCAAATGGTCTCTTTTTCAGGGGACATGTTAATTTTACTGGGGGGGATTAATTACCAGTTTACCAGGCATATGGTAATGTACAAGGTAAAAGATTCCTTGAACATCTAGAGCTTTCTCACCTGCAAATGTCTCCAACTCACCGTCCCCAGTGGACATTTGAGAATACCACGGTTCCACGGTTGGTGCCTTTTCCACCATCGATGATGAGAGGAATATGAAGCCTGGGCCATGCGCATGTGGCGACGTATGGATCGTGACGGCAATCAATTTGTGACACGATCCGAGTTAGACTGCACCTTGGACAGATTCAATTGGCAACGTGTCCGGTTTGTTGGGACTTTCCTGGGGAGGTGTGGGGGGTGCTGCTGCTGCTGCCACCAGCACCAAAAATCAGCGGGGTGCCCCCGAGCACCAACAGCAGATGTACAACACGATTACAATACGAGCATGAACAGCGCCACCAAAAAGACACCAACAGGATGACCAGAAGCACCAGCAAAACCAGCAGCAACACCAGCATCAGCATCACCACCGAAATCAGCAACACCAGCATCAGAATCATCATCATCAGCAACAGCGAGAGCAACAACAGCAACTGTAAGAGCAACAACAACAGCAACAGCAGCAACAGCCACAACATCAACCGGCACCGAGGGGGATTCGCCCAGGACCTCGTGATTGTGGGGTCCTGGTGCTTACGCTGGTGCTGGTGCTTGTTAATCCAAGGTTCAAAGACTTAGCAAGGACACAAAAGGATTATAAATTATACCCTCCCTGAAACTAACATATAGCACCTGTCAGGAGGCCTTCCCAAAAAGGAAACTCGTCTTCCAACCCCAGTGTTTCAGGTGCTACGTTAGTTTCAGGGAGGGTAAGACATCTTGAAAAAAATGTGGTGTGTTTTTTTCCAGTTTTGAAAAGCCATTTTTCAGGGGGCACTACTTATGGAGCAATCCGAAGCCTATTAATTAATCCCATGTAAATAATTGACATTTGCAATACGTGGGCGGGCGCGAGACAGAGAGAGACAGATACTATGTCAAAAGCATGCCTGATGCCTGCCATTGGAAGAATTGCAGGGTTGTAATGAAATGCTTAGACTTACGGTACGGAGACTCGGAGTTTTTGTCTTCCACTTTCCACTTCCACTTTAATGAACTTTCAGGTGAAGAGTTTCGAAGCATCATTCGATCGGTTCTCACGCCCAAGATTGGAGCCATGGGTGGAGTGGAATACATGAGACCCTTGGCGTTAAACGGCGGGTTCCTTGAGTTGCCAAGTTGTTTTTATTTGGACGTAAAGGATGCAACTTGGATGTTGATTATCTTCTTTTTCCAAAAAAGATCAAACTTTTCATCCATAAAAACCACCAGAAACCCAACCAGGTGGGTCCACACAGTTGACCCAATTTTTTTTTCAGAATCTTTGATGATCAGATCTCCTTCAAAGATCCCTTCACAGCGTTTTTTTTGTTTGAAAAAAAAACTCCCAAAAAGATTTCCTTCAGGAAGTGAGTTGAATATGTCGCAAGCCATTCACTACTGCCTCAGAACCTCGGTGGTAAATGGGTGGTGGCGAGGTGTTTTTTTAACGACGTCAGCTGACTTTCCAAATAGGGAAATACATCAAATGCATTCAAATGCTTGGATTTTCTCCATTTGTCTAAAGTTAGTTTACCAGAGGGTAGTGTGTTTTTTTTTTTTTGTTGTGTTGGATGAAATTGTGAGGCACCACCTTTGAATGCGACATGTGACATGGCATACAGAGTGCCATAGGTATTCAGCCTGCATATTTTTCCAGGGCAATGACGAACTACCGAGGGTCTACATATTTTTTGGGTGTATGGAACTCACCACTTTCACAGCTTGCAACGTCAAGTGCTGCGTGGAATCTGCGAGACGTTGCCTTTCCTTTTGTTTTGGTCGTTGTTCTCAGCCAAACATCTTGGCCCGGTTTAGCAGGGTGGCCATCCTTCCCCTCATGGAAACCATTCGACTTCAATGATCAGTGATCCACGAGAATGAAATAATATCCGAAAAGATATTTCACCAAAGATCTCTACTTGACAGATTAACTGATGGACACTAATGTTTAATAATGTTTTTCTAAAAATCCACTCAAACATCCACCTATAAAATTGGTGATTTCCTAAGGAAAGGCGGACTTGAACGGTCCCTTCAGTCGCACAGATTTTCTGGCTTTGGATTGTTTTTTGTGGATTCCAACGCGCGGTGTGGAAGGTCGAATTTCCAGAAGATGCCATAGTGTTTACCCTCCGAGAAACTAACATAGCACCTGAAAATAGATGATTGGAAGATGAAATTCCTTTTGGGACGGCCTATTTTTCAGGTGCTATGTTATAGAGTGTAGAGGTGTCCGAAACAAGGAGATGTGATGATTTTTGTTTTTGGGGGTGGTCACTTAAATGGCTGGGTTTCCAAAAAATTGAAAAGAATCGTTGATGATTCTTGCACCGGCGTGGTGATGCGAGCAGATGCATCATGCAGCTCAAAATCTAGACTGCTTTTTGTCATTGGTGTTGTCATCAGTTTCCCTTCGCAACAAAAACAACACAAACTTTGCCGTGTTTTGCTTAAGTTATTTAGACTACCAGAGACAAACTTTCATGAACAGCACAAACCATCGTCTCTCAAAATTAACTCATCGGAATCACAAAATCATCACAAAACATCAGGGTAAGCAAATTTGTCCACTCAAAAGCAGGGTACTCTAACCCAAATTGACCAAACAAAACATCCCAGGGTGTCAGCAAATCAAACAACCAGTGGGCAAATGAAGCTTTTTGGGGAATTTTTCGGGATCCTAAACAAGTCAAATAGTCCCACATATGGTGACTTTTGCCAGCATCCTAGGGGTTTATAACGCGGGGAACCTACACCCAAAATGAACGGCTGGAACCTACAAATGGGTGTTTCCAAAAATAGGACCCCAAAATGGATGGTTTATAATGGAAAACCCGATTTTTCAATGGATGATTTGGGGGTACCCCTGTTTCTGGAAACACCCAAATCACCCATTTGGAAAGGAACATCATCGAAACCAACCAAACCTCCATGAACATAGGCGGCCGGGCCAGCCCGCAAGGAAACGATCGATCGTCTTCCGTTTCCATCCATTTTGAGGGGCGAACTGTTAGTTTTCGGGGGTGACCATGGAAAACCTAAGGTGACAAAAAAATTGAGATGTCATATGTAGTTTCGGATTTTCGGGGGTGACCAACCTACCATTTTTAGCAAATTCTTCCTGGAAAACCTGAGGTGACCATGCCTTGTCCTACTTGGAGTTTCGATCTTTTTTGCGAGTACTGCGACACGAAGATCTCGGTGGGGTTTTTCCCGGATGACCGGGTCATCCCCGATGACGAAAAGGGAAAAACCGGATGGCAACAACAGAGGGGGCCAATTTTAGCAACCACTTGTGATTTTGCCAATTTTTTGGAATGTGTGTTTTTTTTTGCGGGGGTTGTTTCTGTTTTTATTTCTTGGTGTGTGTTGCCTCACAGATTTAGAAAAACATGATTTCAAATAATGATAAGACAGGTCCCAAGATGATTAGTGCGGTTTCCTTTTCGCGTTTTGAAAGGTGAGCACTTCACCCTAAAAAGTGTCCGGGGACATCCGGGTGTCCTCCTTGTCCTCCTTGTGATCCGGTGGACCCCGACAGGAAAGAGCACGGCACATCTCATCTTCGCCTTATTTGATCTTGATCAGGTGGATTTCTTGCCAGGGGGGTGAGAACGGCCAACGAATCACCTATCGGATAGCGATGTGAAAAATGCCATATTTGTGAATTTTCCATGCCACAGATTTTTTTGAAGACATTTTGAAGTGCCTATGTAGATAGAAGTATACCATGGGCCATGTTGGGCATGTGTTTTTTGAATATAGGATAGCACAGGCCGTCCACTGAAATTGAAACTCCGTGGGTCACTTCTCATGATTTTGGAGGTTCCTAACTTAAATTGGTTCGACAGGATGGCCACATTGATGAGTCTGAGTTCCGAGAGGTCTTCCGTTTCTATCTGGGACACAAGCCCACAGAGGACTGAATGGATATGATTGGGAATGGATAATCATTATTTTTGGATATATACGAATTGATATGATTTTGCTAATTTGCTATGGCTATGTGAACGAATCAAATCATCTGCTGCTATTATAAGTTGAATCAAGCAGCAAGAAGATTCGGAAATGATCAAAACTTGGAACTGTTTTTTTGTGCAAGGAGCAGTTCCAAAAGGAATGGGCTAAGTTAGATGCTCGTGGAGAACAGCAGGTCAATCTCACCCAGCATCTTGGCCCAGTTTTTTCCAGGGGGGTTTAGCTGAACTCTGTTTCTGAGTAAATTGGCGAAACGAAGTGGAAAGAGTGTAGGACATGATGAATCATACTTGAGCAATGAAAAAACATGAAAAAACCCTAGTTGTTTAGGGTATATAGGGGATTATACTACACAGTTAACAGTTAAATGATGTTAAATGGGGATTATGATAAACCATGATAAACCATTCTAAGGATCCCTATTAAACATCCAGTGTATTGGAAAGTCAGAAGGTTTTTTTTTTTTTTCGTGGCTCGGATAAGATGCTGAGGATCCCGGCCGAAAGATGCAATTTTTTCAAAACTGCCTACTGATGTAGCGCCATCCCCTGTGGTTTAGGGGCAATGACGCCATTTTTACCACCCCAGGTGTACCTACAAAGTATTACCCTCTAGGGAACTAACATATCCCTCAAAAATGGGATTTTGAAGATGATTTTCCCTTTCCCAAGGTGGGATATGTTAATTCCCTGGAGGGTACACAGTTCTTCATGAACTACATATTAGACATCTCATTTCCGCAACCAGCATATCCTTTGGTACGGTACCTCCTCCATTCCACCTCCTCACATGAGTGCCATGTGACCCAGGTATATCAGGTGGCTTCAAACTTCGAAGAATCCTATCTTTCGTCAACATGCTCCAGTACCTGAACCAGAAGTGAATGAACCGAATGAACCTTCGAGTCGGAAAGCTCAGCAACAAAAAATCCAGAAACTGCCAAAAAAAAGTCAGTTTTGTTGTGAGCACAGGAGCAATAGTGGGAGGATTTTGCGTGGAATGGTGGTTGTTAATTGAATGATGTTTTTTTTTCATATGTTTCAATGATGCGCATGATCTGTACAGGACGGAACGTATTTTGGTATGTAATCCCCTGAGGGTGGAAAAAAAGTCAGACATACCATGATGTATCATCAGACCTTTTTATACATGGCCCTGAACCTATGGAGGGATTCGGGCTGGGATTCCTTTCGGGAATTTCGATTCACACCTTGGAATCCCCTGGGATTCCCAGGTCCAGATACGCGCAAATACCTTCCACGGATGACCTTTAGCAAAGGTCAACCACGACCCAAGTGGCCCCTTGACGCACCGAGAAAAACCCACAAGTTGAATGTTGAACTGTGGAAGTGATTTTTTTCAATTCGCTGATCACTTTTTTTTGACTTTGCTGGTCACCTTGGTCTATCCCTAGCCTATCCATGCACTGTACATTAAATTCGCTGATAAATCTTGAAAAAAAAGAACAACGATTTGGAATCGGAATCGTTTTTCCGAAAAAAATGTAAAAACCTTCCATGGAAGAGATGTTTCATCGCCTTTCCGGCCGTCTCATCATTTGGTTGGGGTTGGCCGCCTTCATGTGGGGTGCTCAGGAACCAACGTTTCAATGCGGGAGTCAATAAGAATGATCGATGTCCACAAGGTCAAAGCTACTTGGTGAATCAACAGCGTGGCTGTTGGGATGGGATGACCTGAGGACTGACAAAAAAACGCCTGTCATCACAAAAGACACGGTGGTGGTTCGTTGGGAGAGAAAAACAACCTTTTCAACAGATGGGATGAGGAATTTTCATAGGAGTAATTTGCTTCCTTATTTCAAGTTGTTAAGCTTCCCTTGTATGAATTCCTCTTTGAAAACCTTTGCTTTTTGTCGGATTTTCATGGGTTTCGGGTTCCTGGTTTTGTTGTGTTTTAGCCTTTCACCCCGTCCTTTGTTGTGACCCTAGGAAGCTATTTCTCGAAGACGCAGTCTCTCCCCGAACTTCAGTGCCAGCCCTGAACATTTTCCGCGATCGGATTGGAAACTCATGTTGCTGACATTGTTGGATGATGATGATGATGATGATGATGATGATGATGATGATGATGGTATATTATGGTGGTGTTGATTGATGATGGGCGATTGGTGATGATGTAGTGAAGCATGATCCCATACGAATTCCTTGTGTTCTTTTCCTGCTATCACCTTGCCAGCTTGAAACGTGTGTTCCGACCTGCAGCTGTTCTTGACCTATAGCGGTCAATCGGAGAATATGAACAAATGCAACAAGACCACACGCCCGTGGAGATTAACATGGAACCTGAGAATACGCCCCCGGAAAAGGAAAATCATCTTCCAGGGCATTGGGAGGCGATATTTCTGCCCGTCTTTCCAAATCCAAAATGACAAGAGATGGCAACAGAGCAGCCATGGAATTCCAATAGCAACATGGTCATATGGGCCATGACTCCATGATTACTCCGTGACAGCATGCAAAATCGGGGATCCCGACAGCTTCCTATCAATAGCATTGGAATTTTTGTTTCTGGGCTCATGATTTGTTGGTCACACTCTGGCTCTCAAAGTTCATATTTTCTTACAGAATTGCCTGGCACAGATTTTTGTTTAAAAAAAAATATCGAACTTCACCTTGAAGAGTAAAATGGTGGGTTTTTGTTAAGGCCCAACCCGGGGCTGCTGTTCCCAACCAAAAAAAAAACCTCGCCGGGCCATGGGAAATGTCAGCGGCTACGCGGCACAAAATGCCAAGCTACGCTTGGTGGAGTTGCGATTTTCAAGGCCTCACTTTCCAGGAAGATGCTGGGTAGCAATCAGGTGGCAACATACACTCCGGGATCAACTAACATAGCTGGCTGGATAATGGAACCAGATTGAAAGATGTATTTTCCTATCACCCCGGCAGAACTAACATGTCGCTGAATTTTCCGAAAAATATCCCCGTTTGAGGCACGGGGACCTTCTTGTTTTTTTGGGCGGGATAAGCTTTCTGGAAAAAAAAGATGACCAGATTCTGATTTTGTGGGGGAGGATTTTTTTCGTGAATCCTTGACATGATTTTTCCACTTAAACAGAATTTCCTGAGGTGACCCTTGGCGTCTTCATGTGGAAGTGGTGCCTAGCAGCGGTGATTTGGGTCTTTGGTCAGCACCAAGCGTACCACAACGACCTCGTTGGGAGGAGACCCTCAAGCTGCAGGTGCGCCTTGGAGGTTGGAATGGCATGATATATTCATAAGGAAAATGCTGGGGGGGCCCTTGGAATGGGGGCCCTTTCAGAATCTTCATAATCAACCCCCCATATGTATCCTTATTTTTTGGTATTTATTGGGTATATCATCCCCTTTTTAGAGGGCCTTCTTGCGGGTTTTATCAGCCAGGGTACCATCCCAAGGGGCCCCCCACCATTTTCCCTGTGAAAAATATCTAACAATTGCAGGCCGAGACCCAAACACGGAAAGTAGTATTCCAAAGATCAATTTTTAAGGGTCTATGTTAGGTTTTGGGGAATGTATTACCCAATATGAGATGAACAGATTTTACGTGTCAATGTGAAGCGGAAAAAAATCATCCTTGGCGAGGGCAACATTTATGATCAAAGTTTCCCCTTTTTTGTGCATTACTATGCCTTATGCCCTTTCCTTTGATAAAATTTCGACCGGTGGAACATGACCAAAACAAACGAATCGTGTTTTGATCGGGACTCATTTTTCAAGACGCGTTGGCACCATAATTCTTGGTGAGTACCCTCCCTGAAACAATCTCATCTTTCCTGGTAAACACCATCAAAACGGTGGATCTTCCAGCCAGCTATGTTAGTTTCAGGGAGTGAAAATCTCAAAACTTATAACTTTGTTTGAAAATCTCAAAAATGATGAGGACTTGCTTGCCATTTGGTTGCCTTTATCAGGTGGAAACAGATCTGGAACTGCGGATCCTGCAGGGAGATCATCTTGTCGCCAAAGGTGTGTTGGAGGTGGGGCTCCAAAAACCCTATGTCAACTTGGGGAGTCCAAGATATGTAGCCCCGTCAAACCCAGTCATTTTGTCTAGCTTTTGAATGGCTTTTGATATGACCCAAAATGGTTCAAAATGGATCATTTTGAGGATTTTTCTTGGATGCTAACTCTGTAAAGAAGGATTGTAGCACTTGCGGTATCCCTTCTAAAAAGCTTTGGCTGATAGAAATTCTTTGGATTTTTTTTGGTGAGGATTCCTTCAGGAACAGATAAACTAAAAAGCGACAATAGATGAAGCATAATTTTCAGTAAAAAATAGTAATATGTATTTTCTGTACTTAAAAAGGGGCACCCCATTTGCTGTCAAAATTTTGGACGATATTTTCGTCCTCTGAAACTACTGCCGTTGTTTTAATCCAAAACGAACGGCTGTGTTTGGAGGAAACATCAAACATCCGAGTTTTTTTTTTTTAATAAAGTGTATGGCTGATAAATTCGGCCGCTTTTTTTTTTTACGTCTTCATATACCCTCCGATTCAACGAAGAAATTCATGGCGTTTTGAGCTCTCAAACTTCGTGTTTTTTGAACTGCTGGCACCGGAGTACTTCGAAAGTTCGGAAGGACTCACTTGAAAAAGCAATAGCACCAGCTGGTAACCAAAAAAGTGACTTGAGTCCCAACATGAACTAGGTGGTGGTTTCAAATCTTTTTTATTTTCATATCCCTATTTTGGGGAAATGATCCAATTTGACTAAGATTTGTCAAAGGGGTTGTGTGATGATTTCCCATCCGTGATGATGATGAACCCAAGTTGAGATTCTAAGACAGAAAGTTTCCTGTCAAATCATCCCTTAAACTTGAATTTCAGGTTGGGGTAAAGGTGAATCTAAACATCTTATTATTTACAAGGTTTTTGCACCATCCATTTCCGGTGGTAGGCCTTGGGATTTCTGAACCATCAACTGGCAGGTATCTCAAATGATTTCTAATGCTCCAGCCTTGGCGTTCCGCGTCTTGGAGATTCCATTGGTACCTAAGGGCACGTTGCTTGGCGCAGCGTTATCGGATGGGCTGCCTTGGGGAGGGAAAAGATGTTCAACAACAAAATGCTGGCTTGAAACAATTGAAACTCATGGCGACGAGCTCTGAATTTTACTTTAAGGGGCAACAAAAAGGCCTTGAAGATTCGTGTGAAGTTTAGAGTTTGTTTTGTTTGGTGTGTATTTTGGCGCCCTGAAAGTCGCGCCCATTTACCCACGAATCATGGTGCTGGAAACGAAATGTCAAAACATCATGGTGAATTCCTATAAGTTGCCCAGACAAAATAAAGACACCCTTTGAAGACTTTGAGCTTGGCTGAACTGCCTTTTTGAGGGGAAAATTCAGCATGTCACTTTTGGTTCGGGTGTAAAATTTTCGTTGAAAATATCAAGACTCCTGTGCTGTTGGTGAAAATTGTTCCCCAGTTTCCTGCGCGTTCTGTGACTCGCGAGATCTCCGTGGCCGGGAGTTTTGTATGGTAGTCCCAGGTCTGGCGGCTTTATGGAGTTTGCTCGAGGTAAATAACTAGTTGGTGGTTTCAAATATTTTTTTTATCTTCAACCCTATTTGGAGAAGGTTTCCAATTTGACTAATATTTTTCAGATGGGTTGAAACCACCAACTAGATAAGAATTCAGAGAAATTGCAACCTGTAATTGCACTGCATCATTTTTTTGGTGGTTTTGTGGGTTGATTGCCCTGAAATTTTATCACATACATTCTCAGACAATTAGCAACTGGGAAGATGTTGAAAAAATCGTTGTGTTTGCTGAGGTTAGAGGTGAAATTCCGGCAGGCGTGGGTCCACAGAAGTGATTGCTTTCTCTCCTTGGGACCTTGCCGCGAAAGTGCCAATGGAAGATGCTCCGATGGCTTGTGGAATTTTTAAGAACGGTGGAAAGCTTATGGATTATTTGTTGGAATGATTTACAAATCTATGTCTGACTCGATTGGCTGGAGAAACAATCCTAAATGCTTCTATTGTATTTGCCTTGATATCCATTGTGTGGGTTTTTGTTTCGAATCTACCTTGGGGAGTTTCGAATCTGCCGCCCATCCGGAGATACTTTTGATAGGCCACCGAAGATGCCGTTGAAACGCAATTTCAGTTCCAGATGCCTCTGGCGCGACGGCAGGTTCGGACGGTGAAAGGGTGGCTGAAGCGATGATGGGGCCGGGGGATGATTTTAAATCGGGGCTGCCCTGGTTACTTCAGAATCTGGAAGATCGTTGTGGGGGGGTGAAACATTTGTGGAAGATCCTGTCCTTTTAAAGGATCCCCCCAAAACGATGATTCAATCCCAGGGAAGCTGTTGTTTAAGGGATTCTTGTGATTTTCAGAACATCAAAAAAACGCAGGTCATCTCGTTGGAATTGCAAAACGCTGAGTTGGTGAAAGCCTTACGCCTGCGTGGTGCAGCTCCCAGTTCTGACAGTGTGGTAAGGCTTCACGAGTTTCACGAGGCATCCCACATGAGGCACCATGGGGAAATATGGAAACTTCCTGAAAATGGTGGTTTCCAATAGTTGCCAGAGAACCAAAAAACCTGTGAAATTCCATGGATTATTTTTCTCCAAGGTGTGTACAGACACAGGTTTGCAGGGTATTTACGTGTGAGTAATACCATCATCCGGGTTTTCGAATTTTTGAAAGAGAACTTCCACTACCCATTGTGCTGAAATGGCTTTGAAAAACCCTTACAACTTCTTGGATATGGACGATTTGTTTCCTCCCCAGTCGGTGAAACAGTTGGTAGTTTTTCACCTGAAAACTAACATTTTTTCCCTGAAAAATGATGCTTGGAGTCGATGTATTTCCTATTGTTCAATAGTCCCTTTTTAGGGGACATGTTAGTTTACTAGGTGGTGGTTTCAAATATTTTTTATTTTCATCCCTACCTGGGGAAGGTTTCCATTTTGACTAATATTTTTCAAAGGGGTTGAAACCACCAACCAGTTTACCAGAGGGTAGTATTCATTTCATTTTCCTAAATTCAACTGGGTGAATTTTCTTCAACTGATTGTTCGGCTCATCCACCTCCAAAGGTGTTTTTTTTCTTGCCCAAAACTTGTTGGAGAACGATGTTTTTTTTCCATTAAAAGATGGTGTCATGAAGTAAGGTTGAGTATTGTCTCAATGATGTTGCCAATGTAAAAATTACATTTAACAAAAATATACTGAAAAAATCAGGGGAATCAATGGTGGCTTTTTTTTGATACATGTTATCAACAAGGGAATTTCTGTCCACTTTCCGCAGGCATCAGCAGCTACTGGAAGAATCTTACGCGGTGAATGCGCAGCTGTTGCAGAGGAAACAAGATCTGCGCCGGAGGTCCACCTGCTTTAGGTGGTTGGAACCTGCAGCCATCTCCCATTTAGAAAGGAAAAAATATGCTTCCAGGCCTCCATGAGGAAATGTTCCATGTTAATCTTCCGGGGTGTATGTATGTGGGCCACACCACCACTTCCCGTTTTTTTTTTTCTGTTTTCAGGTCTTTTCTTGTCTTTTCTTTTTTTTTGGGTAGGGGTTAAGGGGGGGTGTGACGTGATGGAAATTTCTGAAGTGTGTGTACTGTATGCCCTTGAGAATCTGCTGCCATGTAGCTTATCTTCAACGGTGCTTAACTTAATTTTACTAGGTTGTCAATAAATGGTGAATATAGATCGTACAAAAAAACAACAAAACTCCTATGAAATGATCACCCACTTTGTCTCGTCAGATTGGCCGCCATGAAGATGTGCTGCCACTCAGAGCTGCCGCGACTGCGTGAAAACCTCGCCAAAGCTATTGCGAGGTGTGACCTTTTTCTCCAAAACGACTGACTCGGAACAGGGTTTTTGAATTTTAGATCTCTTAAGACCTTAAATTCATTCAATCATACCCAAGTTTAAACTACAGGAAATGCCACACAGAAGCACAGCCAGGTTTTCCCAGTTTTTTTGGGTCATCTTTGAATATTCGCTCCAGGCAGAAGCAACTGCAGTTGGATGGTGAAGCGAAAATCGCATCCCTTCAACAAAGACGGCAAGATGCGCAAGAGATTCCTGGCAAATCATGGTGAAGTCACCCGGGTTGAACTAACCACGGGTTCCTGGGGAGAGAAACTCTTTCCGCAGCACATGGTGCAGCACATGCAATCGAGAAAGGTTTGTAAAGATGGCGAAAGCGACGCCATCTATACCATACTTTGACTTGCTCTCTGCGTGAGTCTGATGCACCAGCAAGATTATTACATTTTTAGTAGTGGATCCCTATAAACCTTCATTTGCCACTGTTAGGAGGAGCATCCCAAACTATACTCTTTTTTTGGTGGCAGTTATTTTTTCGGTTAAACACCACATGAATCATTCTCCACCTATCATTTTTCACATCGCAAATCTTGACCCAACGAATCCTAGGAAAGTGATGCCAGAAATAGAAGTGCAAGCATTGTTGGCTTTAGCCATGGGTCGACGAGAAGAGTTACATGGAAAGTTGCGACGTGGAAGTGTCGCCGGGACCGCCTTTTCTGAAGGATCTGAAGTACTAAAGTTGCAAAAACTCCTACTGGAGCAGCAGGAGGCAAGGAGATTGGGAGATTGGATGGAAATGGGTTGCTAAGTCGTAAAGTCGGAAAAACTGGAAAATTGAACAGGTTTGGATCTAGAAATTATCGATTCAAAATTTTGTATCAACTAGGTGGTGGTTTCAACTAGTTTTTATTTTCACCCCGATCCCTGGGGAAATGATCCAATTTGACTAATATTTTTCAGATGGGTTGAAACCACCCACCAGTCAAGGGTTGGAAGGCTTTCTGAGATTAACTTCTCCGTGTCTTTCGGATTTGACTTCCGAACTTCCCGGAGAAGGGAAGTTGGTTTTTTCAGGGATGATTCCAGTACCGTACATCAAATCCTGGCCCGAAAAACGCCGTAAAAAAAAACGAGATGAGGCTCAAAAATACAAACTAAAGAAAAAGCATTTTAATTCATTGATATATATATATATATAATATATATATATATAATAATAGTATAATATACACCATGGCACCCTTTCCAAAAAAAACTATGACGCCATTTCCAGCTGAGAGGAGTTGGAGCAGCTAAGGGAACAGATTGCACAGATGGAACGCAGCAACTTGGTGCAGAGTGGGAGACGTGACAATTTTCTACTAAGGCGGACGTCGTGATTTACCCTCCATAAAACATAACAGCTGGCAAGCCCCTGAAAAATGCTGGTTGGAAGATAAGCCTTTCCTTCTAGGAAACCACATTTTCTAGCTGCTTTTGCTGTTTTCAAGGAGGGCCAACAAAGCCCCATGGGATGTTCATCCAATTTTTTGGGGGTCCATGGAGGAAGACAGGTCAAGATTGAGTGACAATTTTGTAGAATTTTATGATTCTGTTTTCTTTTGGTGCATGATTTGTATGAACACATAACAAAACAATGATACAAATCTCACATGGTGTTCCAATATTTCCTAGTTTGCGGCGCGATTGTGCACAGGGGCAATCTACCAAAAAAGGCATGCTATCTGATATTGAAATGATAAGTCCTGAAAGTTTCTGCAACAAAATCATGGGCCTCAATGATGGCCCATATATTTTTTGTTGTCCAATTTGTTGAGGACATATTTCATTCAAAAAAACTGTTTCAGGTGGACACTACCAGGCATGGAAGAGCACCTTGGTTGTTGGTGTGAAGGTTGAGAGAGACACATAGACCTCCAAAGTTTAACGTCTGGGAAGCTGAAGCCGTGACTTTAACCCGTGTAAAAAGCATGACATGATACGCAGGCCAAATTTATCACCATCTACTCGTATATAACTCGACCGAAGCCACAAGAACCACTGATGTTGTTTGTGGGTTGTTTTGCATCATGTTTGATTGTGACATTGCTGTGACTTCAATGCCAGGCGCTGTTGATTTGCGGAAAGTTGCCATTTGATGTTGGACTGTTTGGCTCGAAGATGTTGTTGCATGGAAGGTTTCACGTTTCCAATGCGCTGGAAACCTAAATTCTCCCACAAGGAGTTGCATAGAAGGCCGTTTTGTATGGCCGAAAACCACAACAACACCTGCTGTTTTTTGGAATCCGGGGCATGAGCACTCCATCCTCCAAAGTGCATCCTAGTGATGAAGTACCACCAACGGCTCGAGATGATGGGCGGAGGGGCAAAACGGAACCAACGACAGAGGGTTTGGAAAGGCAGAATCGTGCAGAGATGCCAGAACAGGGTCCAGTCCCAGAAGTCAAAAGCGGAAAAGGATTGAGGAGCCTTGCCTTGAGCTTAAGTTGGAACTGCGAAACCAACTTCAAGATAATTAATATGGGCAGATATGGAATTTCCACACATATTGGGGGGTATTCACACTATACACAGCTAATCGGCCCATTTGTGTGCATTTTTTGGATGTATCAGAGTGCTGTGGGTATTCAGAACACAATAAATACCATGAGCACACTGTTACGGGGGGTACACCCAATTGTCCCTTGAATTAGTATAGAGTAATTTTTCAAAGCTGTGCCAAGCCTCACTTCCATTGGTAGAATCCATCTATCTTTCTAGATAGTTTTCTATTCCTTTTCTTTTTGTTTTGGTGGTGCTTGATTATATATTTTGAAAACTCACACTTTTCCCTCCGAACTTCCGAAAGAATAACTAGGTGGTGGCAACTCAAATATTTTTTTTATTTTCACCCCCCCAAAAACCAGGGAAATGATCCATAATTTGACAAGCATCATTTTTTCAGAACCGGGTGGTTAACCTGGTTCAACCACCCAACGTTCGATAAAATCCTCGGCCTCCCTACCTCTGCGCTCCGATCCCTAAGCCCTAAGGAGTTTCACCTTGGGTACGTTCGTTTTTCGGACGGAGAAGCGCTGTAGTATTGAGGAATCCTGTAAAGGCCCATGGGGAGCGAATGGATGGCGATGGCTGGCGAGCGATCGTCAACCGGGGCAGCCTATCCCCCCGTTAAGCCAGGTACTCCTTTAACCCTCCAGAAACCTAGGGATTTAAAATTAGGTCGTTTTTAAGGGAAACCAATGGTTAATAAGCCCTTAAGGCCTTAGCTTCTGGGCGGGGGATACGTTGGTGGGGGGGGTTTGTTGACCAGCCATAAAGCCAGTTTACCAAATGCTGAAATTGGAAAGATTTCTTTCTTTTCCATCGAAAACGGATGAAAAACATGGGGACTTTGTGGTGGAATCTTCCGATGTTTTTTTTTGGACAGGGGGGGATAGAAAAAAGGGATTGAACTGGTGAATGAAATGGTGGTGGATTCTTTGTTGCTTTTGACCGTCGAAAGCGATAGAACTTAGTTGAACTTGGTTGCTTTCACCACATTTTTGTGAAAAGTTCGCTACAGATGTTGAATCATGACGCAAAGTTCATGTTAGTGAAGAGTTCGAATATTCCAAGCTTAGGGTCCGGGTTGTTAGCTTGAACATTCCTGGAATCAGCTGGCTGAGCTGATGAACACTCATGGGCTCAGCACCTCCCCAGGAGCCGTGGAAAATATGGGTGATGCCAAATTGTGTAAGCCAAGTGTTTGGAAGACCTTCCTTGCATCACTGATCTCAACTGCTTTGGTTTTCGTTGGCCTTCTTGTTTTGGGTATCACAGAGCTTGGCATACAGAACTTTCATAAGGAGGTTTGGTCCACCTTGGCTCTGCGTTGTATCGGTTGGAGCTTTCTATTCTACATCCCAATCCATGTGGCGTCAGTACCGCCACTGTGCGAATCATGGAAAAAAACATGCAGGGCGTACTTAACAAAAGAGGTCATAGGCTATGATTATGATAGATGTAGATATGGGGTCGGGGGTAGGGGGTTGTTGTTTGTTGTGCTTTGAATTAACTTGATCCTTGGCTCAAACACAGTGTAAGCAGGCTGGGGAAATAGACTCCAGCATATGCCCGGGTTTTGATATGCAGTGGATTTGCAAATAAGTACGTACATATGTCAAAATTGAATATATCATTATATCAATTCACATATAACATCATATAACATGATCAATGATATAGTACGTGGTATATTGATTACATGCACTTCTTCTACCAACAAGCTTAGGGGTAACCAATGGGTTCTTTTTCATACATCAAGTTGTCAAACCATCGGGTGTAAGGTGTCGGTCTCGACCGGTCGTACGGTCGGTTAGTTCCCCAGGTTTCTTCGGAACTTCTTGCTCTGGTCGCTTCAACCAGGGGAACATCTGAAACACGCTTTTGCATACCAGGAGGGTGATCAAAATCCAGCCAAGAAAGCAGGATTGTTTCCCTATGTGGTGCATGGATGTTGGCTTTTCATTCACGCCTCGTTGATTTGCCTGCCATTAGGTGAAGAAGAGCTACTAAGTTGCGATTCATTCCTCCAGTTGGGATTATTTAGCTACCAAGCGCTACCTTTCCAGCTATGATGTCATCATTGCCTTCTCAGAGTTTCAGGTGTTTTCGAAGTTCATGATTTTTCTGGAGGGTTCTTTTTTGAAGCTGTTACTGTTCCCTTCAAAGCCGGACCTTGAGGCATTTTGGCCTTGTCTTCATTTTTGCCCTTGCAAACCTCTTCATGGCACCGGTCGGTATTTTAAGCTCGACTGTGCTGGCACCACCCACCATCAGCAAAAGCTATGCTTTCAGGATGGGTCCCTTGACGGTCATTTTTCCCATCTTCGGCTTTGGAATTGCCACTGGGCAACAAAAATTGACAGAGGATACCGGAAATAAACGGAAATAACGCAAAGAACCAAGCTTTTTCTTGGCTTTCAGCGAAAAAGGAAGGGCATATTTAAGCCTCGAACGGTGATGATTGATGATAGTGTACCCTGAAAGGAGATTCGGCAAGGAATCGGGCAAACAATTGGGGCTCCAATAGGAAATTCATATGTACAATGCAGGTTTTCGATTGACAGACAATGAACATCAATTGTAATATGTGTATATGTAAATATACGTATATCTATTGTTGAATCCACTGAAGATTGACTGTAACCAATTGTTGTTGCCAAAACGCTAAACCACCCAAACGTAATCACCCTCCTAGTGATTGCCCCTTGTCACCGTTTGACTCACTCCAAAAAGGCTCTACCAGTGAAAACACGCTGCCACAGCTGTTTTCCCTCACCAGACCATGGCACGACTTGCCAACGTCACCTAAACCCCCTCTGGAAACCCTTTTGTCCAGAGTGACAACGAAAACAGTTTCGGGCCACAAATGTCGCCAAGTTCCAAGTTACACGAAGCTGGATACCTGACAGTGCAAATGACCAGGGATAGTTGGAATTGGAAAATCACACTCCTAAAAATTCTTTGTTTTTCTATTTTTATTGCTTGGTGACATCATCTGTCACTGCTGTGGAGAGCCACTGTCGCTGCAGTTTACGATCTGCCCGTTCTTTCAAGATTTCATCAATGTCGTGCAAACAACACCAGTGTTTTTCAAGATATTGTCGGAGGGCATACGTATCCATGGCCTTTGTCAAAGCATCGGCCAATTGTGCTGCAGAATGTACCCAATGCAGTGAAATGCCACTCTTCACATGATCCTTTATGACTAATGCTTCAATCAATGTTCGATGCTCTTGGCACTGTGGTGTGCTATTTTTCGTGATGACATCATACAACGACTTACAATCAATGGCTGCAATACTTTTGTTTTCTGTTTCCCAAACCTTTTCAGGGGTTTTCCAAGGTATTTGAGGGTTCTTAAGCCAGGCCCAACTAAGCCTTACCCAATCCAGTAAATCCACGGAGTGGGAAAGGGCATATGTTTCAGCTGCCAACGTGCTGGCCACTACCCTATCTATTTTCTTGGAATACCACACAATCGGACTGGAAATGGCTGGTTTTTGAGAACAAATATCCTGGTGTGTTGCAAGGATCAAACCACCTTTTTGACTCTGTTGCTTCTCTCGTGTGGCGAAGGAAGCATCCGAATATGCTAAAAAGCAAATTTGGTGGATTGGAATGCTCTCATAAGTGATTCGAACATCATTATGTTTCTTTGCATCACTCAGCAAACGATTTCCATCTAGCAAGTCTTTGATTACTGCACAGTTTATTTTGGATTGAAGATGGCTTAATCTCGAAGATATATCAGGTCTAGTATTGGATGCTGCATATTGAAGAGATCCTATAAGCCCTCTTAACTCTTGTCTTTCGGGTTCTGTGACTTTTTGATCTTCTCCCTTGCGTCTATCTCGAGATACATTGATGGGATTGATGTTGTTTATGTACTCCTTTTGGTCTAGTTGAATTCTCCCATCGTGTTCCTGCTCTATGCTGATGCCTGTGAACGTGAATTTGCGTTCTCTTTTGGTACCAAAAGGAAACTTTTTCTCAAGTTCAATCAGTGCTTTATTAAAAAGGGCATCACCGCAGCAAAGTCCATCATCAACGTGAACTCCAATGTGACCATGGACCTGTCCGTTTTCACCTTGTAGTGTGAAAAGACATGGATCCAGCGGACTGATAGAGAAACCAATGGAAATGAGGGTTTCGCGAAGTTCCTGATACCAGAGAAACGGAGCATTTACTAGCCCATAGGCGGATTTCAGAAGTTCGCAGATTTCCAAAGGCTTTAGTCCTAGCTTTCGACGAAGTTCCTCTGGGGGATCTACTCCTAGGATTCTATCGTCACGTCGTGATCCACGAAGAAAAGCAGTTTTGATGTCAAAGGATCGTATCCACCACTGTTGACTAGCACTGTATTGTAGGATCAGTGAACGCGACTCTTTCTGCAGAGTCGGTGAATCACGGGGAATCTCTGTTAAATTAGGATCTTCATACCCTAAGATCACCAACCTAGCCTTGGCTTTCTTACTCTTTCCTATTTCTTGTTCTTCTATTTCATCAACATCTTTCCATGTGAGTATCCATCGGCTCCTCAAGATATTGGCTGCTGGAATGCGGTCACGCAGTATGGCTCGAACTGTTCCTGTGGAAAGCCACTGGTCGACTTCCTTTTCTTTTGCTTTGTCGAACTCTCTCTTTTGTTCTACAGTCAAATCTTTGAGTTTTACCTCTGCCCTCTGTTTCTTGGCACTCGACACAAGGAAAGCGGTGGCATCAACTTCGGATTTACGAAGATGTTGGATGTCTTGGTTGTTCAATAGAATCTCACATTCCCAGTATTGGTCTTGTCTTACAGTCAGAACTTCCTCAGTGCATTGATATGCTTGTTCCTCTTCCTCCTTTGTAGTGATTACATGAAACACTGTTACCCCTATCCATTCCTCTTCACGTCCTTCACTATGATCATAGTTGTCCCATCTATCTATCTTTTGTTCAATGGACTTGGATGATGGTTTTCTCATTAGAGATACCCGTTCCGACTTTAGTGACAAAATGTCAATGGGACAATCAGGATCTAGGTGTGGCTGGAAGGGACCTGTACGGGGTTTATTGTGAACCTTGAACGCATGATCATCTCGGACGACCCAGTAGTCTTCAGCGAACAGTTCATCATCCACTTCCGAATCTGGAATCGGAATGGCTGATGGGTCTGGAACGGCAGTTTCAGGTACAAAGCTTTCCGGTGGAGTGGATGGACTACCTATATCAGACTCTGTTCCATTGAAATCACCTACTGATGGGGAACACAAAGGTTCGGAGTCAGGTTGTACTCCTCCTTGATGGCTTCCATTACTAGGGGTGGCCGCTATTGGTACTTCTTCGGGGTTTGGTGTACCACCCTCGTCTGCTGGAATTACATTTTCCCCAGTGAGGTCCTCATATTGAAAGATACCAGACTTAGAGATTTCAGGAAGCTTTTGATCTTCTTGAGTCTCGGACCTCAGATAGTTCTGGGCTTCACGCTCTGAAAGCAGACGAACATGTTCTGGTGGAACACGATATACCCTGCTCACATGTGACAACCAAACTACGGTGTTGGACTCTTGAACTATCACTTGTGCTGGTCCCACCCATCTACCCACACTTTCCCCTTGACCCGGTTTCCAAAACATTACCCGGACCCCACTTTGATGGTGCCCCCTGTGGGGACAATGTTTTCTTAGGGTTGCTCTTCGGAGTCGATCATGGTTATCCATCTCCACAAATGCTCTGCGAGCCAGTTCGCGTTTGGCCAGTTGTTGACGGAAGGCTACCCCCTCCGGTGAGTCACTGGCAGCGAGGTAATGGGCTGCATCAGGATGGTCGCTACTGTTTGTGGCTGGAAGTTTTCTACTCTTTCCTAAAACCAAGATCTCTGGGGTGTACCCTTTGTGACGGGCTAGTGAGTTCTTTGCGGCACAACAATGGTCAAGTGCAGTTGCAAACTCCGTATCATGAAGTATGTCCTTTTCATGATCAAACTTTTGAAGCATGTGCTGAAGGATATCACCGTGTCTTTCAGTCTTTCCTAATTGCCAATGTGCATATGCAGCGATGGGACGAAGCTGGATGTCTTCGCTCTGAGCTAGATTACTGAATTGTTCTGAACAAAGACCAGATTCATTATCAATGATCATTTGTTTACAGGGCCCTGCCCAGTGCAACCATGCTTGACGAAAGCCCTCGAAGAGACTCAGAGCATCGGTCTGATGCACTTGAACTGCTTGGTGAAAGTTCGTAGCTGCATCAATGAAATGAATACACTTGAATTGCTTTCCATGTTTATTGGTCCACACTATCAAATCACAACCGATGCAGTCATTGAACTCTCTGTCTTCGGGTAACGTGGCGGGTCTAGCTCTTCTGGGCTGGCTCAGTTCATGACATGTGCTGCAATGGAAATCAGGAATGGCATCAATCAAACGACTATCAACGTCCTGACCTTTCAAAACGTTCATCAATTTTGATGCTCCGGGATGGCCAAGGTTTTTATGTATTTTTCTGATCCATTGTTGTTCTTCTTTTGACAGTGCTCTGAATTTTTCTCCATGCTCAACATGTTTTGTCTCTGTTAGCTCTTCTCCGTTTTTCCCCTCTACGTCCTGTTCTGGAAACAATTCCTTTTCGAACTCTCGAAGGGCTTCATCTTTTTCGGTTACCTTCTTCTTCTTGGCACTTTCTTCTTCATTTTCTCTGATGGGATGTTCTCTCTTGTTTGAGGTTCTTGATGATTCTATTCCTTTTGCAAACACAGTAATCATCATTCTCATGGGTTCACACTTGGATGTAACTTTTCGATTACTCCAATTTTCCCAATCTTCCCATTGCTGATTATCAAAAACCTGTCCATTTCGCATGGTTCCAAACGAACGGCGATATGGTGCTTCACCTCTTCTCACATTTACTGGGCACTTGCGAAACCGATCAATCCCCTTGCTTATCTCAATGACTCTGACTTGATATTGAGGAAACATCCTTTGGACAGTATGAAAGAAATCCCCACCTTCAAGAACTATTTTTCCAACTCGGGGGGCAATCTTTTGTCCTTCACTAATCAAATGGTCTATTGTGAGTTCCGGTGATGGCACTGTATCTCTTGGCAACGAAGTTGGTTCTGGAAACTCTGCGGGCCGTGGCTGCTTCTCTTCTAAGCGACGACGCTTTTGAGAGGGAGCCTCGGCTTCGATGTCCTCACCTGCGTTCACATCCCATTGGATCGGTGTTTGACGATGTTCTTGAATACTCTTGCTCGCATCAAAGGCTCGAAGGATTTTCTTAGCAAAGGTGTGAGTATACAGTTCTGAATACTTGGATACAGCTTCCCTGTGACCTTGATTGGTTACGTAACTTCCGGCCACATGATCGTGTTCATGATTGTGCTGGCATCGCCATTGTTGAACTGCCCTATGAACAATCGGGGAAGTGGTAATTATTTGCGTGCCCTTCTGCATCAACCTTTTACTTTCAGGGTGAGTCAGTTTCCCAGCAACACACATGTCGCACCGAGCTAGAAGTGCATTGTCAAGAATGACCCTCAGTGGTTCCTCATACAACATGTCCGACCCGACGGGTTGTTCCAAGTGAAAGTGATAACTCGGACCGCGATGAGTTTGCAGTTCAAAGATCGCCGCACACAGAAGCAAATGCACAAGATCATCCTCACGAGCCTGCATGATCTTCAAAGCAGTCTCTGTGGATCGGCTAGCGTTGAACTGTGACCATTTATTCCAGGCTTTGCATTTTGGAGACATCCATATGTTCCTAGGTCTATGCTTGACAATCAGATCATACAACTTACATCGGTTCTCAAAATGGCTAAGATCACCTTGACTTAAACCAAACCGAATGGCATAGGATCCTCCCTTGATGCATTGTTTGGTGAGTTGGCTTTCGGCCGAACAGTAAACCTCAATGAGCTCACAATGTCTGGACGGTGGTTGTTCAAAGTTATACCCCTTACTTTGGATATATTCCCACATCTCTTGTGCGATGTGGTTGGTCATATTGACACTTGCTATGCAATTGTCCCCAAAACCATGGTGATTCCCCTCACTATGGATATTATACATTTCAACAAACGACCGGAGGATGTCCCTCTGTGCATCAGTTCCACTTACTGTGTAGCTGGATTCGCCGGAGACACCTGAGATTGGTTCTGTACAGTCAAGTGTTGCAGTTGCTGCACAATTTGGCTCAGAACGTTCTCCATCTGATCCATGCGATGTTGCAGGATCATTCTCTCCTCCTGCTCTTCCATCTCGATCTCTTGCCAGCTTGCCACTGACGGAGTTGCCTTGTTCTTGGGCATCGCCAACTTGACTCCCTTGGGAGGTTCCTTGGTTCCACTGGGCTTCTCCTCTTCGTTGGCCGACTCCGCATTCTCCAACTCCATCCTCTCGATGTAGAGGCGGAGGTAGTGCACAAATTCCATGTGCTTGGGGTTCTTGGATTCCCCGTAGAGACCCAGAAACCACTGGCAATATCCGGGATCGTTGTGGACCACTTCGTGGAACGGTGTTCCAAGTTTGGCTTGACCAAATCGAATCGGTAGTTCTTGAAGTTGCTGCATCGACATGGCATTGAGACGAGCCAAGGTGTCCTCCTCCTTCTCTTGGTCGCGAACTTTCTTGAAGCGGTCGGCAAGAGTGGTCGACATCTTGGGGGCCATGGCGATGGATACCTTCAGGATTGAGGTGGTCACTTTCAACAGGGCTGTCACACGATCTTTCGGGCCGAAGACTCGATTTCACGAAAGTGGAGTCTTTGGCAGTGGATTCCGACAACTGCTGAACATGACTTTTATCACCTGTTTTTATCAAACCTTTGGTCTCAAACACAGTCTCTGATGAAGGTGGGTTGAGATTCTCAGCATCTTCAGAAGTGTGAAACACGAGTGACTGCGAACTGAGATTGCTCGGTGGAGCATTCTTTTTGGCTGCCATCGTGATGAGTTCACACATGTCCATCAGGAACAGTTTTCGGCTTGACAGGTGAAGAGGAACCGTACACTGTAAAACGCGAAAGTGGACCTGCTGTTTATCAGTGTCGATCAATGCTTTCAGATTTCGGAACAAGTTATTGGATATGAGGAACGGTGTGTGGCTTTCAACAATGGCTATCTTTATCCATATCGGTCCGACAGGTATATAAAGTGCTTGCTTACATTCCACGGTTCCATTGTTTCCAAACCGAAAGGTCATGTTAACGGCTCCCACCCGATGTCTCTCTTGAGTTTCGAGAGGCAACGACTTCAAAAACTCTTCGACTAACTGCCGACCCATCACTGTTTGTGATGCTCCTAGATCTACTATGCCAAAAGAATCATGACTTGCAAAACATGTGATATGGTGGTCATCATGAGGCAACGATTCTTGGTTATTCTTGGGTCGGTCTAAGTCCGTCGTGAGATGCACCATGGAAGATATCGACTTGATACTTTCCTCAACTACCTCCTGCTTACCGATATTATTGGCAGAGGGGGTGGTGACATTACAGGCTTCAGGATCAGTTTTCTTCCTGGTCAGGGTTTGAAATCCAATGGGAATTCTTCTCAACAAATTTTTGCAGTCTTGACGAAAACTGGTGTTATTGTTGAAAACCCTTTGTGGATTATGATTCATGGTATACCCCTTTTTTCCAACTATCCCGGCCTCGACAACATTGGCTTCGTGATTGGCGACTTCTTGATCATAGTCTTGAAAGTCCTCAGGAAGCGAGAAGAGCACGTCATCCATGTCCTCCTCGATATTCTCTGGCATCATGGTATTGGCAACATGTTGCTGGGCTCGTTGTTGATTCTTCTGACGAACGGCTGCTAGCTGATCTGCTGGCACGGGGCATTCTGCTTTCCAGTGTCCACGCTGCAAGCAGCGTCTGCAGTCCGATTCAGCTATCCTCTGGGAAAGAGGTTTTCTGTTTTTCCCCTTTCCTCGGCCCTTGCCCATGCTTTTGCCCTTGCCAATGGGCCAAAACCCTCGATACTTTGACTTTTCTAACAGCCTCTTCCGGGCCTCGACGTAAGACGTCATGTATGCTGACATCTCTTCGCTGCCCTGAATGGTGTCGATCAATTGGTCCTCGAATTGAGCCATCAGGATGGCGTCTTCATCACCGTCAGCAATGTACGCATCCAAGAAACTCTCAATGTTGTCACTGTTGTCCACTGTCCCCAAGTAGGCTTCTTCTCCGGCTGTTGTTGTTTCATCGTCCATTTCATGGACATGGTTGACGTCGTATGTCTTGGTCCGTTGTGAAGACTTCGCTATACCCTGAACATCTTGAAAGAAACGTGACCCCAACATGCGAATTGAAGATGTTACCTTCGTGTAATCCAGCGTGCCCCCACTGTCCACGATCACCTTCTTCTTGTCTTCTGCCGATAACCCTGAGTTTCGTAGCAGAATGTAACTTCGCATGTCAGCGAACGTAGCCCCCTGACTCAGCACATCCTCGAACAAAATCTCGTGTCGTGCAAGATATGATTCGTTCGTTTCATCAGATCGCTGGTTGGTTGCATAGATCACTTTCTCAAATCGTTCATACTTGTTTTCAAGAACCGTTTTCCCCCAGACCCCGCCGAGGGTATTGACAAGGAGTTCCACTCCTTTCATGTCGTTGGTCTTGAGTTTTGCCGCGTCAAGGCGGATCAGCTTTTGGAACGCTGATCCTTCGCACAGCAAAGCTGCCCGAGGAGCTAACTGTGAAAGATGCTCTTGAGGCCACATCTGTGACAAAAACTGCATCTTCCTTGAATACTCCGTCAGGTCTGTGATCCCCGGCTTAAAGGCCGGAATCAGATGCCATGGCAACGTAGAGTTGCCATAGCCTGCCCCCGTGGCAGAGCTTGACGTTTCACCTGTCTCCATCTTCAGTCTCTATTCACTCGCCCCAGATCTCTCCTTTCCAGGCAGGTAGCCCGAGGAGTCCCGGCTCCGCTACCAATGTTGAATCCACTGAAGATTGACTGTAACCAATTGTTGTTGCCAAAACGCTAAACCACCCAAACGTAATCACCCTCCTAGTGATTGCCCCTTGTCACCGTTTGACTCACTCCAAAAAGGCTCTGCCAGTGAAAACACGCTGCCACAGCTGTTTTCCCTCACCAGACCATGGCACGACTTGCCAACGTCACCTAAACCCCCTCTGGAAACCCTTTTGTCCAGAGTGACAACGAAAACAGTTTCGGGCCACAAATGTCGCCAAGTTCCAAGTTACACGAAGCTGGATACCTGACAGTGCAAATGACCAGGGATAGTTGGAATTGGAAAATCACACTC